>PVKA01051810.1:0-12017 GCA_004027165.1 Ctenomys sociabilis | reverse complement strand
ATGTTTTATATAAATAATATGTTGGATTTCACTATGATTTTTCCTTAAAATTTGTAATGAGGCATCCATGCAACAGTGTGACCCTCTGCATGACGGTAAAAGAAAATTAATACAGTACAAAAATGCATATTTTTCTAAATTAACACATACAAAAATCATTGAAATGCGCTAAATTATTTTTGTAAATTAGTCAACCAAAATATTGCTTACGATCTGTAACTTTTTCCAGATTTGTGTCATCACAGGACTTTTTACATAATTTTGTTTTGTGGAATGACAGAGACCTAGGCATAGGCATTGACCAGTTTTATGATTTAACTTTTGGTGAATTTCTAAGCCTTCATTACATTAGGTGAGGGAGGGAAAGCAAGATGTCCCACAAGCTTCAGAGAGAAATGTTAACTGAAATTTCTAAGTTGTCAGTCTCCCTTCAGACTCCACCGACTCCATGTAAGCCACCATCCTCCCAGCCTTCACAACACTGCCAGAGTTGACTCAGAGACTAAACTAAACTGTAGTAACTTAGAAACTTTTTTGTCTGTGGCTGGCAGGCCTTGGCCCTGCTTTTACTCACCGCCAGCGCTGGATTTCTTTCTTCTTTCCCTTGTCCTTTGTCACTGCTGCACGTCTGAGCACGTAGAGCCACCTGGTTTCTTTTGGGGAAAGTGCTGATAGGCGAAACCTGAGGAGAGGAAATTCCTAGGTGGCCAGAGTAGTCGCTGCTGCAACCGGCTAGCGCCTGGGGTGGACTGAGAGCAGGTGAGGCACGCTGTTTGCTTCTTGAACGGATAGCACACTCAGCGTGAGGACACTCGTTTTACTTGTTTGAGATTGTCATTTGCTTGTGCCTCCAATCTTCTCTTCTATTTCAGCACTCTTCAAAAATAAAAAGAGCTAAGTACCTGTTACCTATGCCCTCCTTATGGAATTCCCAGTGGGTTCCCATTACCTGCAAGGCAATATCCTGATGAACCCTGTTGTGGTTTGTATCTAGATGTTTGCCTAAAGCCTCATGCAGTCTTTGGGGAGGATTATAGAGTTTGTGATTAATTCATGATCCAATGCTGGGATTAGGGGTGTGAGTGCTGCACCTGCCCTGGGGCAGATAGTCTGCAGTACGGTGTAAGGGGAGGAGAGGGGCTTGGCACCTGCTGCAGCTTCAGCTGCGGCTCCTGCTCTTTGCTGTTTTCCGCTGCCATGAACTGCTGCCCTCTGCTATGTGCTACTCTGCCGTGGAGCCAGCCCAGTATGAACTGAAACCTCGACTAACTATGAGCTAAATAAACATTCCTTCCTTAATTTTGGGGTTTGTCCCAGCAACTAGGCAAAGTAACTGAGACAAACCCTGGAGGGTTATGTCTAATGAGTACTCTTTAAAGACCAAATACTTGATCCCTCCTGAGAAACATATCCTTTATCCTAAAGTTTCCTAGTGAATGCTTTTCCTCCATCACTTTTCACATGTATTTCTTATTTGTTTCCCAAAATTACAACTCTCGGAGGCCAGGGAGATAGCTCAGTAGAATCAACGCTTGCCTGGCAAGTGCAAGGGGCTGACTTCAATCCCTGGTTCCACAAAAAAAATAAAAATAAAATATGATTTATTCTGTTTTCTTGATCACCAATACAATTAGTTGAATTTTCCCCCACTGATGTTTTATGTTCTTTCCATTGTAATTTCCTTCCTCTCTCCCAGATACCAGAAAGCAATTCTAGTAGTAATCATCTTTCTCTACCTGTCTCGCAGAGTTACACATCAACTCTTTTCTTGTCCACTTTATGGTGTGGAGATCTCTCTCCACATGTGAAAATGCCAAACTCATTGTTGGCTGATACATATTTCTAGAATTGACTTTAGTCTTAAGGATGCTAACAAAACTGTTTCAGTGTGTCATTGTTGTTTCTTTTTTTCCCCCCATGGCTTATAAATCTCATCACTAATGAATAACGATATCAAAACCATTATGGAAATTAAAAGATGTATATACCAATGTTTATAGCAGGATTGCTAATACTAACTCCAGCAGCGGAAACTATCTACATGATCATCACTTGGTAAAGAGATAAAGAAACCCACATGTGCACAGAAGGGGGGACTTACCTACTGACTACCTTCGGTAAACTCAGAAAAGTCTTGGTGGCTCAAAGAAGCCATAAGCAACAACTGAGTATTACATGATTACATTTGCGTGAACTTTCCACAAATGACACAAGTCTAGGTACAGAAGTTTGGGGGATAGTTATCTGAGGTCAGGGAAGGAAGTATGGATTGACATAAAGGAGGTAAGAGGAAAAAATCGGGTTATACTTACTATATGAATTTACTAAAACTCCTTGACTTGTACATTTAAAGGGTGAAGTACTTTTTCTTAATGATCTATCAGATATACTTTAATAAACTGATAAAAATCATGGACATACATTTTTAAGTCTCAAAACTTAATCACAACACAATATTTTACATAATCACAAAATATTTTTTCAGGACAAGTTTCTTTTCTCATTTCTTTATTTCAGGCTCAGTTACATTTGGATAAGGTCACTTAAACTTATTATGCAAATGAGTCACTTGTAGATCTTTTAAATCTGGGATTCTGACTCAGTAGTTATGAGGTGAGAGAAAGGATTCTACATGTTAAGCACCTTCTAGGTGTTGTCCAGCCCTCTTCTCTTAGGTTGTCTCCTCTCTAGCAAGTACTACTTGCTTCCACTTGCTGAGACTTCAGGAATCATTTCTATTATAAGTAAGTGGATTGCACATATGGTTTAATCCCATGGAAAGTGTGCTTTGCTCTTTAAAATGCACATTGCTGTTTTGTCTTGACTGAGTTCAGTACCTGTTCAATTTGAACTCAATGATTCTTTTTGTTTGTCAGCTCCCCCTTTTAAGCATGTAGTCAGTACAGTTTCAGATTGAATGTCATTGAGAAGAGATTACATAAACCCCTTTGATCAGTTCAATTACCTGATGCCTTTATTTCTAAATGCATCTCCTGCTCCAAAACTTTCTGAGGGTGCTTTGTCCTGTCTGAATATTGTTTAAGGTTCAAGGACATTAGGTTCAAGGGCATTGCAACTGACCATTGTCTTAGTTTGTGCTGCTAAAACCAAATGCCTCTAAGTGAATAACTTATAAAAGCAGAAATCTATTTTCTACTGTTTTGGAGGCTAAGAAGTGTAAGATCAAAAAGTAAGTATTTGGTGTCTGGGGATAGCCTTCTTACTAAATCCTCACACTGTGGAAGGTGCAAAAAGCCAAGGAGACAAATATTGTCTTCAAAGAAAGAAAAGGGGACTCACACCCTGAAGGCTTACATGTGGGCTGGAGGACATAATCCATTAATCACCTCCATAAAGGCCTCCCTGCCAGTATCACTACACTGACAGTTGTTCTAGCACAGGAATGTTGGGCCAGACGTTCACACTCCAAAAGCAAGTCACAGTGGTAGAAAAGACACTGGCCTGAACTTCAGGAGATTGGGACAAGCAAAGGCTCTGCTGCCCCCTTATGTGCTAATCATAGAGATCTACCATCCCCCTCCACCTGGATGCTAGAACTGAGTAACGTTCTAGCCCCAGACCTCATCTCTCTGGGGGTCTTTGAAGATGTTGATTTCAACATTTCAGAAAATATAATTAAAGCAAACAAAAATGCATTGCTAAGAAAAGCTACTATTCTGCAAGTTTTTGAAATATAAAAAAGATATAGTGACATATGTTCAATTTGAAATTAACACATTAAATAAGATGTAGTGGCATAGCTAAGTATTGGTGAGCATAAATATTTTGAGAAAGCTGCAAAAATTAAGTGTAATATAAAACTGCCAATATTTTTGTTGATACCAAAACTTCAGATATTGATAATGTCACCGTGGCTTGCTGTTTATTTTCATAATTGAAAAAAATGTTGAAATTCAGTAAGAGACTAATGAGAATTTGTACATATCATTTCCATGTCCATGTAGAAATCTGAATCTAATTGTCTGACAGCTTGGGGCACTGTGGTCCCTAGATTAAGAGTATGCCTATTCACTTTTGAAATTCACCAAGGTCAGATCAATTAACTGACTGGAGTACCAATTTTAAGTTTCTAATCCCAGTACGTCTTGGAGCAACTTAAAATACTTCAAAATATTTTCCTGCAATCCACTCTACTGGGAAGGTGAAATGTGTCCTAATCTCTTTTGTGGGAGATGAGGGAATTTAGACAAAATTGAAGTGGCTTAGCATAAGTCATAGAACTGATGAGTATAAAAACCGCTAGAACAAGATCTGACAGTTTCTGTTGGGTCGCTTTTGCTGCATTTCATTTGCTAAATAAGAAATTAAGTAACTGGATTTTTTCACTCTATAATTCAAATACTAACTAAATGCCTAATTTGACATTTAAAACAAAAAATATAAACTTAAGCAGTTAAACCAATCCCTTCATTTTCAAATTTCAAAAAAGTAAAATAGCAACATGGTTCCCACACACATCTATAATAACGGTCAAAATCTAGAATTCTGACAATACCGATGGTTGGCAAGGTCTTACAGCAAAGTAACTGTTACTGAGAATTCAAAATTTTACAGCCACTTTGGAACAAAGTTTGGTGCTGTATTACCAGAATAAATGCAGTTCCTATGGGGATGGGGAGATGGCTCAGTGGAATAAACACTTCCCAGCAAGTGCAAGGGCCTGAGTTCAATCCCTGGCTCCACCAAAAAGAAAAACAAACAACAACAAAAAAAATACAGTTCCTATGCTACCCAATCATCACATTCTTGGTGTCTTACACAAGACACCAAGACACACAAAACCCACACACAGATGTCTACAGGAGCTTTATTTATTTATTTATTTATTTTTACAGGTTGAAGATATATACTTATGAATAATTTCATCTCTAGAGAGCTCATCTAGTTTCTTTCTAGCAATCTTTCCATCCCAGAAGGTCTCCACTTTATTAATCCTGTCACCTTTCTAGTGTTCTTCATCCCCTGGATGTTGTCGCAGTCATTCATTGTAGTTGAAAGGCCTCTTCTCTTTTTTTTGCTTCATTATAGTGACTTGGCAACCAGTCCTTGTTCATCAGCTTCTCTCCCTCTGCATAATGATACTCATCAGCTGAATGAAGCTGCTGTCAGAGAAACACCACTAGGTTCGCTTGACTTGCTTGCTGTGTGCCCAGAAGCCTCAGAGTGGCCATCATGCTCCTAGGCAGTTCGGTGACATTCATTCTCTTGACCCACTGCTGTATGCCTTGACTTCCCTTCGCAGGTCGTCAGTGCCTCCTTCCTTGTCTTCACTCAAGACTGATCTTCCTGCTCCCAAGTTTTCTGAGGAAACTGAACCAGTATGAAGAGAACTTCCACAGACTGTCACTATCACGAACCAACAATTTTCTCCCCTTTCCTCCGTATCATACTTTGATATAAACATATTTTACATACATTTGTAACTGTTATTTCTTCCATCTTGAAAAAATTCATTATTCTTGTGAGCTAATAAGCCATCACTTCCTTTTGTATAGTTTCTTGACAGAGTTATCTGCAGTATGTTTCTAGTTCTCACTGCCTATCCCTCTTGAACCCATTCAATAAAACTTGTAGCAACAAAATTCTTTGGAGACTATTCTCATTGCTAAAGTCATTCATCAATTCTTAGTGCTTAATTACTTTTGAATAGTCAGTGGCACTTGGTAGAACCCATCACTCTTAATTAATATAGTGAGGATTGAATTCAGGGCCTTGTCACTGAGCTACATTTCCAAATCTTTTTTTTTTTTTTAATTTTGAGTCAGGGTCTTGCTAAGTTGCTGAAACTCAGGATCCTTTGTCTCAGCCTCCCAGAGAGCTGGAATTACAGACACATGCCAACATGCCAGCTTATCCCTCTGTTTTGTGGCCACATGCATTTTTTGCTTGATTTCTGGGATTACTCTCTTAGCTTCTCCTTTGTTGACTTCCCAATCTTCTCAGCTAGCTCTTCTTGTGCTTCCTGGCCCTTCCAAGTTGTAGTGCTACAAGGTTCTTTAGTTCTAGTAATCTTCCTTAGTAATTTCAACTAGTCATGGGGCTTTACATGACATATACTGGTGGCTTCTGTTTCATATAAATCTCAGTTGTCTCTGGAATTTGGGATCCATCCGCCTCCTTTACACTTCTAGTGGGTATCTTGATGGTATCCAGTAGACCACACTGAACATAGTGGCCAGAATAAGACTTTGAAAATAAAAGCCAGTTCATGTAATTTTCTCCTAAAACTGTTCAGTGGCTCCTTCATATCACTAAAGTCAGAAGGCCCTATGAACTGTGGCTCCTTTACCTGTCTTTTCCACTCCACAGCAGTCAAATTTACAGTTCTTGGACACAGCATTTGCGATGCTCTCATCTCTGGAAGCTTTTCTATCTACAGGGGCTTTAAATATGCTTGCCAAGATGTGGAAGCAACTAACATGTTTCTCAGTAAGCATATGGATAGACGATATGAGTCACATCCAGACAATGAAATCTTTTTCATTCCTAAGGAAAATTAGTTATTGAGGTAGAAGGAAGTGTGGCATTTTTATAAAATAGAGTTTTACTCAGCTACAAAAAAAAATACACTTGGAGCCAGGGAGGTGGCTCAGTAGAATAAGAGCTTGCGTGGCAAGCCCACAGTCTAAGTTCAATCCCTGGTTCTGCAAAAAAAAAAAAAAAAAAAAAAAAAAAAAATACCCTTGAGGCTTTTGTAGGTAAATGGATGCAATGGGAGACCATACTCAAAAGTGAAATAAATCAGATCTGCATGTGTAAACACTGCATTGTCTTTTGAGTATAAAGACCTGAAAGAGTAAATAAAACCTGAAAGGTATGAGAGATACTGTGAAAGGGAAGGAAATTTTTGAAAGGAAAGGAGCAACTGAGATGAGGGAAACTGGTAAAGAAAGACAGAAGGAGCGGGGGATATAGATGTATTCACACAGGTTAGCTTGGATAGTTGTACAACTGATTTCTACTAGTCTATTGAAAGGCACAGTTGATGCCTATTTTTTTTCCTACTTTTTAATTTTTGGAACAATTTTGCGTGCTTATATTGGGTAATCTGAACAACTAATTTAAAGATTATAATATGCTATATAACAAGCATAGTTGAATTCCTATAATTTTGTTTAGCAAGATTCTGTATCATTTCTAATTTTTTTTTTACTATTTTTACTCTCTTTAAAAAAACTGGTTTAAAATAAAAATTATTGATTCAAATAATAAATTAAGCTCATAAAGATCAATGGTCATGGCCACATCGTGCATGGCCTTATGTTTTATCAAATTTCTTCAGTCACCTCACATCACCAAAAACAAGAATAAGAGGGTGGTATCTCTGGAAACCAAGGATGATTAGAAATATTTGTAATAACAGTGTATTTTTCAAACTGCAAAATGAGACCTTAGTCTCTAGGAATGCAGTGTGAGTCTGCCTAAACAAAGCTTTCTCTTAAGGGTTGATTATAGACTTTGATGTCTGAGTAGGCCAGCTAGACAAGAGGCTATGTGACAGAAATTGATCAGTGCCAAGAAAGGAGTGGGGTGAAGGATGAGGGGGCCTGAGGAGAGAGCAAAGGAGCCTTAGTGTCAGGTAAGTAGGAGGCTTCTACTCCTCCTGACCTCCTAGAAACATGGGCATCAATGAGATTTCTCAGTAAGCAGCCTTCCTCTAATGCAATGACCAAGTTCCATGGATTATGGCACTATGTTCCTAACATATGTTATAGGAGCCATGGGTCTGTGACTTTATAATATGTATCTGTCCCAGGGAACACATGGAGTGGGATATTTGCTAGTTTTCTAGATATGTGATCTGTCAACAGAAAACTTTTTCTACAAAATGTGGGTAATCATTGAGAAGCCTTGGAGGGTTGCTGTGAGACCTACTGAGTTTATGCATAGTGGGGATCTACAAGATTGAGCGCTACCACTCACCACCATGACCCAGCCAGCCATGAGCTCATTACAAAGTCCTATCCAGCTCAAGATGAGCCTTTGTGCTCCTTACCCTGAAGTCTGTCAGTCTCTCGTGTGCCTTGGCTAGGTCTCCTAGCTTCTCTCTCCACCCAGTTAGCTCTGTTAGTTTGAATCACTTCATTTTTCACCTCTGTGAACATTTCTAACATAATTGCTGTAGTTCGATCTTATGATAGAAACATGAATTTTCATGCCGCTATTGTGCTTCTTGCTCTTTACAGATTTAATATTATGTTCTTCAAAGCTTATACCTAAGGTAACCAGGCTGTGTAATAAGGGTCAAAGAAGGAGAAGTCAGCAAGACACAAAGCTGCTGGCTACCATGGCCATTATTGTGCATTAGTAAAGAAAGGTACATAATTAAAGATTTTAAATTATGTTCTCTGAAACTTAAATTTCGGAACTCTAAAGTCTTTTTTACCTATGTGATGTATTTTCCCAAAAATGCGTAATTTTTAAATTAATCCTTTCCTATTATTTCACTCCAAAGCATATAAAACAAGTGAAAAAATGTCAGCATTATGAAAAAATACACACTTGTAGTATATTACTCTGCATATGCTCAAGTGAAATAGTATCTGGTCCATTCTCCAACTCAAGAACTCCAGGGGAATTTAAAACGTGCTCTCCAATGTTGTCAACATTTTAGTGACTAATGAGTGCAGGAGAAGAATGTCCATGAATTACACACAGGAACCCAAGTACATATTTTCATGTAACATAGGAAAAGAAATTGTGAATTATTTTATGCACTAAACTGCTGTATTTTATGAGTGTATTTTCCTTAATAAATTGCCAACTCACTCTTTAAAATAAGTTAATATTCAATATTAATAACAAAGTATTTAAACTACCATGACTTATTGATCTTTTTTCTTTTTGAAATCTAGATATTCAAAATAACATTAATTTTAATTAGTTTTATGCTTAAAATATTTACCTGGAAAATTTCTAAAGTAGTAAGTTAGTGCAGTCTCTTATCTACTGGAACACCAAGCTCTCAGTAGGAACTTTCAATTAATAATGGATTTGTTGTAGATGATACCCCAAAACAGTGTCAAATTAGAAGAAGCTGCATTTCAGTTGCAAATTATGTTTTAGTTTCATTAAATTTGAAGTAACGACAGCATATTGAAACAATTTGTTAAAGATCCAAAACTTAACTCCTTGCTATAATTTGTAAAGATCTAGAAAACATTAAAGTAACAGCTTTTTAAGAGTAGGGCTTGATACTAAAATGTTGTATTAGATCAAGGTGATTAATGCAGCTCTTCCTTTCTAAGTGATGATTAATTGGGAAATGATCTGGCTACAGAATCACAGGAGAAGAGGCCGGAAGAGGGAAAGCGAAACGGGGGCCAACAGCAGGCAGAGGGCTAGGAGCAGAGAAGACAGAAAGCATTTAGGCATTCACAGGTAACACTTCAGGGATAATAAAAGCATCCATCTTCTTTCATTAATTAGACTACAAATTGCTTGCAGTCTGCATGACTATTTGCTATTTTTTGGAAATCTTTTTAAATTAATTGATTTGATGAGCTCCATGAGTGTACTGTGCACCCCACGGTAGAAAGTGCAGCCCTCAGCATGGGTCAGGCTGAGGGGCAGCGGCGCTGGCATGCACCCCCTCCTAAGTGGAGACCCGGCTCCTTAGTCGTGCCCCACCCTCTCCCTGGCTTGCTCAGCGTAGGTGAGCACACATTATTCGCTATTCCTGGGCTAGTCCAGCATGATACAGAATGCAGTTATTTCTAGCTAAAACCCAGGGAAAGGCCTAGGAAGACAGGATTTTTCTTATTTCAGTGACGTGTTACTGCGGATGCCCTTAACAATAAAGCTGTAAGCTCAGAGATAATTGAAAGATTTCCCTGGCTTGGCCGCAACCACTGTAACTATGTTCCCAATCAAACCCCATTTAATTCCATCCTTGCAGCCGTTTTCTTTCCACACACTCCTTTGCTTGCAAGTGATTTGTAACAAGTTACCTTTTTGTCTTAAATTGAATTTAAGCACAAGGCCCGGAAAATGATGCTTTAGTTAAGATCTCAGACCAGCAAAAAAAATGCACACCTGAGTACCAAAGAGGGGGCTGCTTAAAAAGAGGTAGTGAAACAATATATGGATCCTGGGGCTTTGATACCTCTTAGCTCTCATAAAGAATATTTCATGTAAATATTCTCTATTTAATTCCAAAAAATAACCACAATATTATGAGATTGCACAGCCATTTAACTGTCTACTCAAATAGAAAGTGATTTTGCCCAGTAGTATCAGCAACCCAGGGGCATATATCAGTTTATGAGCTTACTCTAAAAGTCAGTTAAAATATTTATGCAAGTTTAGCTCTCCAAAATAATTGGAATGGTAATGAGTAGCAGTTGCATACTAGGAAGAGATAAAATTTTTATGACATGTAGTATGCTAGTGACGAGTCCACTGCAGGTTGTGCTGCCTGAGATAAACTTGGCAGGAAGCTACAGTGTGTTCTGCTGCTCTGTACCCCTCTGTTCTTTCTCTCCCATTCTTCCTTCCTGCTTTCTTCCTCTTAAAATCTTATTTGCTGGGGCCAGGGAGATAATTTAGTAGAATAAGCACTTGCCTGGCAAGCTCAAGGGCCTGAGTTCAATTCCTAGTTCCACAAAAAAAATCTTATTTACTTCATATTTCTGAATTTAGTCAGCTGTGTTAGACTGTATAGAGGTTTACATGAAATTTTGTAAATGGGTTTTATTTCAGAAAGAAAATCACTTAATATCTTTTAAATGTGGCAATGTTTAATTTGAAGAGGTCTGTCACTATGATAGAACCTCCAGGATTTGTTTTCTCAAAAACAACAATTATTCTCCAAAGATACAAGTGGCATTTTGGGGCCACCTGTATTTTTTTCAGTACTCGAGATTGAACTCAGGACCTTGCAATTGCCAGGCAAGCGCTTATGCTACTGAGCTATCTCCCCGGCCCAGCCACATATATTTCAATAATTTTATTGATGATTCAGTTATTGTTTAGGAATCCAGACTGGTTAGATTTTTAATACTTTAATACATAACAATGAAGTAATATTGTTGAGGTGCTGTGAAGCAATTATGTAAGTTATTGCATCACTGTAGCTAAACGGAACCATTTAGCTAGAGGTTTTTTTTTTTTTTTTAAAAGTTGTATCCTTTTGTATAAAATGTTATTTTCATTGTCTGGTATTTACTTATTAAATATTTGATTGCCTTATAAGTCCCAGATGCTCAGTTGCCCTTTAATTACTCTTCGTTGACCCTTTAACTTGGAATGGAAATGATAATTTAGGGGTTAATGTATGTGTGCATATGTGTGAATTGTATACATGCATGGAAATAAATTACCATAAATATTACACAAAGTATTCTACAAATAGCTAGTTGTATAATACATCCAGGCATTTTTATGTATTTTGTAATATATAAAATGTATGCACTAAATTTTATTTTAAAGTTTTCTGAATATATATATATATATATATTCTTTTCTAATGATTGAGCATATATTTATAAACTCACATGATACATGTATATATATTTTATATATTATATTCTTAATATATACTATTAAAATTCATAGGCATGTGTGTATATATTTATATATATCCACACTCACTTTATATACATTAAATTTATATATCATGTATATGGATAATACATATTTGTGAAAACCTAAATTTATCTTCTTTAAGTGGGTTCTTGGTGTAGATTGAGTCTGTTAGATTTTGAAACATTTTATCATATCTGATTTTGGTTATATTTAGATTGCCATCCTATACAGTAGCTTTATAGTGTAGCATTGAAGTGATGACCTATGATTTTAAGATGGTCAGAATTCGCATCTCATTCCCTGCTTTCTGTGCAGTTTGCTGGTAGGGCTGGTCATTCACAATCATTTGGACAGAGAAAAGGCTTGGGCAGCATTTGCAGAGCCCAGGTGTGTGGCGGGCACATGACTCCTCGGCTCCAGCGTTTGCAGAGCCCAGGTGTGTGGCGGGCACATGACTCCTCGGCTCCAGC
>PVKA01051809.1:0-12016 GCA_004027165.1 Ctenomys sociabilis | reverse complement strand
TAGATAGATAGATAGATAGATAGATAGATAGATAGATAGATGATAGATAGATAGATAGATAGATAGATAGATGATGGATAGATGGGTGAATGGATGGATCAATCGACCGATCGATAGATAGATTGTCCCTTCCTTTTTACTTTCCTTATTTTTATGGTGGTACTCATTATTGTACACCTGCTCATAGCAAACCTCATACACAAGACCACAGCCCAGTTGATTACTCCATTTGAACAGATTCTTTCCCTTTCACAGAATCTATTGTACTTTTCAAATTTTATTTACTCTTTCAAGATTTTGACTAGTGGGACAACATGCTGCTTGCAAGTACATGTCTGATTTACTTCACTCATGAGTATGGTCCATAACTGTATCCATTTACACCTGAAAGACTCATGGTTACTTTTCCTGAGCTGAGCAGTACTCTATTGTTACAAATATATTTTTTATCCATTCCTCAGTGATGAGGAGTTCTGGTTGTTTCCAAGACTTAGCTACCACAAATTGTGTTTCTGTAAACATGGGTGCACATATATCTCTGTGATATGATTATGTCAGTTCTTTTGGAGAAGTACCTAGGAGGGAAATAGCTGACTTGAATGGGAACTGTAAACTTAAGCTTTTGAGGCATCTCCACACTGATTTCCATACTGCATGCAGTAGTCTACACTTCCACTAACAGTGGAGAAAGGGTTGTTTTTCTCTATAGCTTCTCTAGCATTTTTTATTGTCTGACTTCTTAATGATAACAATGCTGTCTTGGGTGAGATGGAATCTCAGTGTTCTTTTAATATTCATTTCTTGAATTATCAGTGATATTGAACTTTTTTATGTATTTAATTGTAACTTGTATTTCTTCATCTGAGAAGTATATATAAGTCTCAGATGCCCATTTTTGGATTGGGTCTTTGAATTTTGAGACCTGACGTTTAAAAATTATTTATATGCCCTAGGTAAAATTCCATTGTCTGAGGGACACTTCACTAAATTTTATTTTTCTAATTCAAGGGTTTTCTTGTTTACTCTGCTATCGATTTCTGAGTAACCCAATATCAGGCAATGAAATTAAAAATGTAATAAATAACCTACCAACAAAGAAATCCCAGGTCCTGATGGATTCACAACTGACTTCAGCAAGAAATTTAGGAAATATTTAATAGTAACTCTTCTCTAACTCTTCCATGAAACTTAAAGGGAAGCAATTCTCCTAAAGTCATTCCTGGAGGCAAGTATTACTTATTTTATTTACCAAAACCAGAGGAAATGAAAATGATAGACCAACCTACCTAATGAATATAGACACAAGTACCCTCAATAAAATACTATAAAACAAAATACAGCAAATCTTAAAGAATCATGACCAAGAGGGTTTCATCCTAGAAATACAGGGAAGGCTCATTATATGCAAATCAATAAATGTAATACCCACATCAACAAAGCCAAAGACACAGATTACGTGATCACCTTAAGAGATTCAGAAAAAGCTTTGGACAAAGTCCAACACTCATTCATGATTAAAAAAAAAATCTACAAAAAATCAGAATATATGGTCTTTACTTCAACCTGATAAAAGCTATCTATGACAAACCAACAGCCAACATTATACTATATGGACAGAACTGAAAGCCTTCATTTTAAAATCAAGAATAAAACAAGGATTTCCACTGTAACCACTCTTATTCAATGTAGTTCTGGAAACATTAGCTAGAGCCATTAAACAAGAGAGAAAAATAAAAGGAACAATGGTTTGAAAGGAAAAAATAAAATTGTCATTATTTGCAGAAGACATGATACTTTACATAGAGGACCACAAATACTCCACCAAGAGACTTGTATACTTAGTAGCTAAATTCAGTAGTGTAGAACAATACAAAGTCAACATTCTAAAACAAAGAACATTTTTAATTTTTAAATTTTTATCCTTCAATTCATAATGTTTAAAGTATACAAGATAGTGACAGAAAACAGCATTAGAAATGATACGAGATTTCACTGAACACAGTAATAGGAATCCAATAATGGTTGCTGTATTGCATGATGTTATCTTTAAATTAATTGTTCAGATTGCCAGATATAAATGTGTAAGATTCATTTAAAGAAAGAACAAAACAAAACAATATCAAAGAAGTTATAAGACATTCAAAAAAAGAAAAAAAAAAAAAAAAAACAGAGGAGGGGAGCAGATTTTAAGCATTAACTTCTTCTTTCAAAAGACCTGCAGAAATCAACAACAGAATTATCCAAACTGTTCTTTATATATAACTAAATATATATTTCTCCTTCTTTTATTTGTCTTTTCCTCATTCCAGTTTTCTTACCATTGAACAATCTCTTTCCCTTTCCCAGTAGCTGATGTACATTTTAGCTTTTCATTATTCTTTCAGATTCTCACACTAGAGAGAGATAATATGAAGTTTGCACATGTGGATCTGATTTATTTTACTTACTAATATAGTCTATACCTGCATACATTAATCTACAACAGCTTAGAATTTATCTTTTTATAGCTGAATAGTTCTCATTGCATAAAAATACTGTTTTTTTAACTCATTCTTCAATTTCTGTTGTTTTCAATATTTAGCTATGACATTTGTGTTGTTTTCAAGATTTAGCTATGACAAATTGGGCTGCTACAAACATAGGTGCACATATGTCACTATAGTATGATGATTTCAGTTCTTTTGGAAAAATACCTGAGAGGAAAATAAATATCTTGAGTGGACTTACAAACTTAAGTTTTTGAAGATTCTCCATACTGACCTTCATAATGGCTGTAACACCCTGCAGTCCCACCAAACTGGAAAAAGTTTACCTTTTCTGCACAGCCTCTCCATCATTTGTTATTGGCTGACTTCTTTATGATAGCCATTCTTTGTGATGTAAGATGGTATCTCAGTGTTGTTTTAATTTGCACTCTTTAATAAGCAATGATGTAGAACATTTTTCCAAATTTAATTGCCCTTTTTATTTTTGTAGAGGGTCTGTAGGGTCTCACTACACAGATCCACAGAATGGACTCAAAGTGATCTGCCTACGTTCAACCTCCCAAGAGCAGGGACTACAGGCATGTGCCACCATGCCTAGTCTCAAACTCCAGTTCAGCATGCTCTGGGGACAGGGCTGGCAAGGCAGACCTGGGGATTGAATCTCAGACCCCTGCATCTGCCTAAGCAGGCACTTAAATCCCATGAGCTATTTCACTGACCCTTAATTGCCATTTGTATCTCTTCATTTGCAAAGTATACACTCATCTCAGATGCCAATTTTTTTAACTGAGTTTGCATTTTGGAGGCCTGATTTTTTAAATATCTTTATATGTTTTAGATAAGAGTACTTCACATGAAGGATAGTCTGATATATTTGTTTCCCACTTCATGGTTTTATTTATACGCTGTTAGTGATTTCTTCTGATGTGCAGAAACTTTTCAAAAACATGAGATACCAACTGTTGATTCTTTGAAGTATTTCTGTGCCATTTGATTTTTGTACAGGAACTCTCTACCTACTCTTATATCCTTAAGAGTTATATCTACTTTCTCATCCAGGAGATTTAGTGTTTCAGGTTTAATGTTTAAATCCTTGATGCATTTTGACTATAGTTTCATGCATAGTGATAAAAATGGGTCTATTTTAAGCCTTCGGCATGTGGAAAGTCAATATTCCCAACACCATATACATATCAATAGATACAGAAAATGCTCTGTGAGGATAGTAATGTGTCAAACTGAAACAATTCTTGAAATACCTATCATACTGTTCTTCTAAATGTGTGCTGCTTCTAATGTCATATCAATTATTGCTATACTCTCTTTAAAGTAAATGTAGAAAAAGGTAATAAAAGAAAACGAGACAAAAAAGTGTCATAAGATTGTATTGCTACAATGTTATATATGGTTTGATATCTAAATTTCTGTATAAAAATGTGTAATTTGTTTTTAAAATTCTATAGGGATTTAAGTTTTAGAATATCCATGGTTTTCAGAAAATACCAGTTCCATGTTACATCTAAGGCATTTGATATTCAGCCAGATAGTAATGTTAAATTCAACTGCCTCGGTTACAAGGTAATATCATTAAGCTTCTTTTCTGAATCGTTAACAACTAAAGTTTGCAGAAGAACAATTAGACAAATAAAGGACTACAAGAATAGCCAATATTTTTGTTCTAGCCCTTCAAGGTCAGTGAGGAATCAGGACATAAGCAAACCTGTGCTGTTACATCCTGTAAATCAGTGGTGTCCCAAATTTTCTGATCAAGGAGGGCCACAGAGGAAAAGGATCAGCGATGTATTGTGTACCTAAAGTGAGTCACCTAAATAGAAAAATATCTCCCAGGCTTTTAAAGAGAGCAAATTGGTCAAGCAATGGCCATGACTCAACTATGTTGACAAAAGATCTATAAGCTGCTCTACATGGTTTCAGAGTAAATCCTGAAGAAATTTGACTGACCTTGTCAGATACAAAATTTACAGTTTTGGCTATATAGGTCTTGCTTTATCTTGGTCTTAACCATCTATTAGAAAAGCATGAAGTATAAAGGGCACTAGCATATTCATATACTCAGCTGTAAAAGGCTCAAGTCAACAACTTCTGACAATTGCCAGTTCTGCTGATAACCCAAAACTATTATGGACTATTGAAATATATTGGATTATTTTGCTGAATTCAAGTTCCTACAATATTTGAACTGGTCTCAAGCACAAAAAGTCCTTTGAAAACTTCACCAAATACAGCTTCTCTAACAGCAATGGGACACCCATGTCAGACAAAACAAAACAAAAAAAGGGTATACAAAAGAATGACCATTTTGCAGTGAAAAAATATATGTATATACAAAATAGTTAGGATACATGTAGAGCTATTTTTCCTTAGTTCAATAAGAAGAAAATATGTGCTAATGGTTTAGACAACAGGTCATGTCTGAATCTTGTACTGTGAATAACTACTATGAAGACAAAAATATACAGTGCATTAATTACTGTGACTGTCTTACTAACTTGTTTTTAAAATGTCTCATTACTACTTCTTTCTCATTAAAATTTAAAAAATACATTTAAAAAAAAAGAAATGCTCTGGATAAATTCCAACACTCATTCATGATGAAAACAGATGGTCTTTACCTCAAGCTGATAAAAGCCATCTACAACAAGCCCAAAGCACTATTTGCAAATGATATGATGCTTTACATAGAAGACTCCCAAAACTCCTCCAAGAGATTTGCAGATTTAATAAGCAAATTCAGTAGCACATCAGTACACAAAGTCAACACTCAAAATTCAACAAACAAGCAACAAACGCACTGAGAGACAAATTATGAAAACCATGCCTTTCACAATGTCTCCAAAAAATGAAATATTTAGGAATCAATCTCACAAAGGAAGTAAAAGATTTATGCAGTGAAAATCATAGTACTTTCAAAAAAGGAATCAAAGATGATTTCTGAAAATGGAAAACTATTCCTTCCTCCTGGATAGAAGGAACAAACAATGTGAAAAGTACCATATTCCTAAAACTGTTATCCCAATTCAATGATGTCCCAATTAAAATACCATTAATCTACCTTACAGAGATGGGAAAAAAATATTCCTAAAATTCATCTGGAACCAGAGAAAACCTAGAAGAGGAAAACTAATCTTGGGTAACAAAGGAAAGGCAGGAGGCATCACAATCCAAGACCTGAAATTATACTACAAAGGGAGTATAATAAAATAATCATGCTACTTGCAAGAAAACATGCCTGAGAACTATTGCAACAGATTAGATGTAACACAGCTACAATTGTCATTGTCAATAGCATTTTTATGCACAAAATGAAACATGCTGAGAGAGAAATTAGAGAAACTACTCATTTCATAATTACATCAAAAAAGTGAAGTACTTACAGAACAGTCTCTCAAAGGAATTATTTATATAACAAGAATTACAATACTCTGAAAAAATATAACCAAGAAGAGTTGAAAAACTGGAAAGATACTCCTTGCTCATGGATAGGAAGAACCAGTATTGTGAAAATGGCCATATTCCCAAAATTGTTATACAGATTCAGTGCAATACCAATTAAAATACCATGAATATACCTCAAGGTCTAGATAAAACATTTCTAAGATTCATTTGGAACCAAGAGAGATGTAGGATAGCAAAAGCAATCCTGAATGATAAAGGAAATGGTAGGAGGCATTACAACCCCTGACTTGAAATTATACTACAAAGCTACTATGATAAAATCAGCATTTTACTAGGGAAAAAAACACATCTGCAGATTAGTTTGCTTTCTTATTTTATCTTTCCTATGAGTTCACTGTTAGTCAATTCCTTAATCAAAGCTAAATATCAAGTCAAACAGTTTTTGAGCTCTCATATCCTTTCTTGGCTCTAACTAATGGGTAAGAAAGAACCTTTTCACACTCACTGCGCCATTGAGATATCACTCGCTTTATACATCATCTTAAAAATAAATCCTTCAACCTAATAACCAACAGAGTCCAATACTCTTCCTTTAGCAGGATGGTTAAATTTGTTCCAATTTTACTAACTTAAAGCTAAGTAGAAATAGAACTATGACTGGCATGTCTGGTTTCTCATCATTCTTTAAAATTCATCCTGAGCCAATTCCAACTTATGCCAAAAAGGACGATGTAACTAATTCCATCTTTCCTCAGGAAAGTTCATTCCATATGGTGCATCTTATAGAAAAACAACCCCACCCTCCTACACTTAGGTTCAGAAACAATTTCTAATACAAACATGAAACATTTAATATTAATATCATTGTTCATTATCTGTTATTTAACAAATATTCATGGGATATGTACAACCCAGCACTATTCTCCAGCAATCAAATCAGGCCATACCCAAACTAAACTTCAGGTACCTGTGGTTTGATAACTGGATGAGATCCAGAGAAGTGGGTGGGTCTCCCATAGTTGCAAATAAATAGCAAAGTACTTCTACATATTGTTGGAACCTGAGTGCTTTGGTCTTGAAAGAAAAAAATGGAGAGAAGTTTACGGCATTAATTTATTTACCTTTTTTCTTTTCCTAATTTCAAGTGTTACCAAATAAACTGATGCATTTAATTTAAGAATGTTATATTTATCTACATGTCTTCAATAATCAAGGCAGACTACATTCCAGCTCATGGAGTTGCCATAGTAACAGTTCCACTTATCCCATTTTTATCGGATATGTTCTGCATATTTGTGTCCCCCAGTTTATATCTTAAATCTAATCACAGAGTTACATGTAGTTTTTTTTTCTTTCTTTCTTTTTAATGGACTATAATTGAGGCTTCACACAGAAATACATGGCAGTCTTTTTATTATTTATTTTGAGATAGGATTTCAAAAAATCACTCAGTTGCCCAGGCAAAGGATTATCAAAGTCACCTTTGTTTTTCTTGCCTTCAAACTTTTGCATAGCACAGCTCTCTGCTTGTGACTTCAGTTGTTCTCCCACTCATTCTTGGCTCACATGGTGAACCTTTTACAACTGACATTTCTTCTAAGAAATGCAAATCTACCTTTGAAATTTCTTATATTTGTTAGTATAGGTAGTGTGTTCCTGTGGTACCAAGTGTCATCAAACCATAGATCTTTGGAACACATGGTTCCAAATAACATCAAACTATATAGCCTTAGGACTTATCTATGAGGAGTGAGGAGTGAATGGAAATCAAAGTGGAGTACAAATCTGGGTCCTGGAGTTTTCATACATAACATAAGAAGTAAAATCACTGAATAGCATAAGAAACCAGGAGAGATGGTTTTGAGTACAGATGCAAATGAATTTATGTGCACTTTAAAATATCATCTTAGTTATGTTCACTGAGAAAACAAACTAGCAGAATTAGGCAAACCGTTGAATCTATGGCATTACATCATGGTAGAGAGGGTGATGGCTGAGGCAAGAACAAGAATGAGGGACAATGTACTGTACAGAACATACACTTGTTGTGGGCATCATGGCAGAGCCAGGGCTGGGTTTTAGATGTCACATAGGGCACAAGAGAAACAAAGATTCAAAATGTTTCTTCAAATATTTTGACATAAGCCACTAGACAGTGGTCAATGGCATTTACTGAAATATGTAGTGGATCATAAACAGGGTTTTTAATACTTACTGAAACCTTTGACTATGAATTTAATTATTGTTCAAATGTGGATTTTTATGTAGGTGTTAAAACTGAAAGTACTATGTCATCTACATGTACCACCACAGTGGATGAAATCTTTATATGTAGTAATTGTGAAATAAAAATAGTCTGAAGAAAAACAATAATTAAGATGGGGAAAGAAGATCTACAGACAGGAGAGGAAGGTAGGTGGTCTGAAGGGAAGGGGAAAAAAAAAATATCAAGGCATTTTATGTACATCCACCACTCCCTAAAATTCACATGAACATCATGTTTTGTAAACATGCACTAATAAAAGTTCTTTGAAAAAGGAACAAAAGCAAACAGATGTTACATAAATAAATATTAAAATAGGAGTCAGAGCAACAATAAGAGCACAAAATCATGGTAAAGATGTGGCAGTGGCTACAAAAGGCATGGTCAGTGAGGAAGGAAAAACAGCCCTAAATGCAGTGAGTTGGTGGACTGAGGAGGTGGAGGAGGAGGGAGAAATAGGAGGAGGAAGAAAAAGAAGAGGAAGAGTGGTATGCTCAGCTCTGTATCCTGCTGTCCATCCACCTGAGAACTGATTACTGGATTCACCAGCTATATTGACAAAAGTGGTTTCAATCAAATGCTATTGGTTAAAACACTTGAGTGGAGCATGTTCAAGAGAAAAAAAGAGGGTGCAAATTGGATATAAAATTTGTGTTCTAAATAAAAAAGTAGAGGGTAACTTGGAACCAACATATGGCAAAACTACTTTGGTTATGTTTTGGATTGTTTGTATGTGTGTACGTGCATGGTAGAAAACTCAGTTTGTTGAGCTATGATAGTCTAAGTTGACTATAAGAGTAACTGGTTTATTTCTTGATCTGTGGCCTTGAATAGCTGAGAAAAGAAAGAAACAAGAGTCCACAAACAGGATACTCTGGAGGACAGCATGTCAAATGGGAATCAAGGACTATCACCCAGCACAGATGCAGTGAGATATGTAGGAGAAGAAGGAATATTTTTATTATTTTGGTGAAATCAAAAGGAAAATCCTAATTTTAGAATGCGTAAAGTGTACGAAGACTTACACAATGATGGAAGGAAAGGGCATAAAATGATATTAAGTATCTAATTCTGGTGATCATCATAAACTTTAAAAAAATGAAGCCTGTCAGCAAATTTCTTAGTTTTCCAAAGCATCAATCAGCCAGGTACAGGTGCAAGTAAGTAGCAGTTTTCATTAGGATTGAAAATTTTCAGCTTAGCACGATGAAAGCAAAGGGGGAATCAATGCAATGAAAGTTACTGACCAATAAACTGATTTAAAAATAAATATGCTTATAGGGAAAGAAACAATGGAAACAGATGCTGATAATTCTATTTTTCACTTTTTAAATTTATTCTATTTTTTAAAATTTTCTCTTCTATTAGCACACATTTGCAGGAAAGAATGACTGTTGTTCACCTGGCAAGTTGTCACATGGACTTGCCACATTCAATTCCTTTTTATTCCTTTCTATTCTTTTTCCTCCACCTCCCTCCGCCTCTTGATCTCTTCCCTTTTGTCCAAAACTCTATGTCCTATTGCCTATTTTCTATCATTCATTTTGCTCTTTATTTATATTTTGGGATTCTTGTACAAGAGAAGCCATGTGATATATAAGCTTGGACTGTGATGTTGATTCATGTAAAGAAATACTGGTCTGAGATGTTTTTAAGGAATGAAGTATACAGACAGAAAATCATGTTCTGATATATTTGGCATTTTCTTGATACCAGAATTGTAGAGAAAGAGGAATTTGATCAATGATAAATGAATGGATAGGATAAGATTAGCACAAAATAATTATTAGAAAACAAAACCTAAAGAACTGATGAGCTGTGGTATTAGAAGGATCAGCTTGATTGAAATCATTGGAATTAATCCTGGATGATCATTGGGAAGGCTAAGAAGAAGCCTAGAGCCTAAATCTCCAAGCAATGAAAACAGTTATCCCTGGAGTCTAAAGACCATTGCAGCAAGGAATTTATTTGATACTCATATTTAAAGACAAGAAATTATGAGATGCAGAATTAGGGATGCAGTCAGAAGGAAGCATGATAGATCTTAAGTATCACTGAAGACTCAGTAAACCTATATCTTGATTGAAAAGTATGTCAAACCAAGAGTCACAGCTTGAAAGAGTCACAAGGAAAATGGCATCTTGGGGTAGCAGCTCATTAGCATAAGACAGGGCAGGAAATGGTCACAGACTAGATGAGACAAGAGTCTTGATATTGTATTTTTAGACAGAATCGTGGGTTTCAGGAGTAGGAAAGAGCTGAAATACACTGATATTGTAGATTTACAAAACAGTATGGGAGTCTAGGAGTAGGTGTCGATTGACACTAGAGTCAGTCTGATATAAATATGAATGAAGGGCAGGATGATGGAATCGTTTCTTTTGCTCTCAACACAGATAGATGATTGTCATACAGCTAAGGCAGTCAGAGGAAAACAAAGGATGAGTCGGGCTGGAATGCTCTGTTTTCTGGTGCTAACGACTTGACACCAGCAGAATCTCTACATACCAGTTATCTATGTGCAAGAAATTTACATCACTGGATTACATCAAAAGCAGCAGCCAATTCAACTCTGTAATTTTTTCTCCATTCTTCCATGTTCCAATTATATATTCCAGTATATCAATCTAGCATTGAAATCTTATTATCTGACTACCATATTTTTCTTCTCAAATTTTAGTTGTGGAATTTTCTTCAGAAGATGTATTATACAATGGCAATTTTGCAATACAGTGAACCATGACTGATAGATAATAGTTGTAAAATGAGTCTTCCTCTGCAAAAGTTTTCATTTCCTTTTACATAAAGCAGTGAACCTCAGAGACTAACTGCATATCCTTCGAAAAATGGTAGTACTAGATTTGAATCTAGGCTGTGATCGACAGCGCTGCGTAGATTCATTAGTCAATTGCTTTCTTTCTCCCTTCTTTAATTTGTAAAATGGGAACATTGTGAAAGTTAAATGAGGCAAAGAGCACAAAGCATTGAAATAGTACCTGGGACTTATAAAGCATGATAAATGTCTGATGTACAACAAATACAGCTAAATTTTAGCATCTATAATTCCAATGACCTGTAACCATATTTAAAATTGCATTATGCCTTAAAAATAAGAGTGAGTTAATAGAATAAAATTTTCTTAAAATTGAGAATTATTAAAGGACCTATACATTTAGTGCACCTATAATTTCCATTGCATATCTATTTTCCAAAATATCAAGAGCATAGAACCACATGAAAGAAGATGTTGTTGATGTGTGCAGTAGGTTCTATGATTTCAGGAATAAAACTGAAATTAAAATTTAGGCTCTAGCACCTTCCCTTCGGAGTCATAAAAATATGCCTAATTTTATTTTAATGTATTATTTTTTCAATATTATACCTCCAAAAATAGTATCCAAAAAACAGTACTTTGGTTAAATTTCTGAAATCACATATATAGCATAACATAATATCTTTGGAAACAAATGTAAAAGAAGAGGAATTGTTCTACCAATCGAAAGCAAAATCTCATGTAGAATTTATAGAAATGAGCTCCCCGGCTGGCGACGAGAGTGCGCCTGTCTGGGTCATGGATTTTGAAAATCTTTTCTCAAAACCTTCCAACCCAGCCCTAGGCAAAAGACCAGCCTCAGACTCTGACGAAAGAAACGATGATGAAATAGATCATACAGAAGTTGAAGAGGCTCAAGAAGAAAAAATAAAATGGAAAGTTAAACTGGAGTGTGAACAGATTCCCAAAAAAGTTAGGCACTTTGGGAAGTCTGCAACATCATCAAAGCGTTTGCACTATAGAAAATCAAGGAGTAAAGATTATGAGTCGTATAATGATGATACCTGCATTCAGAAG
>PVKA01051808.1:0-12023 GCA_004027165.1 Ctenomys sociabilis | reverse complement strand
AAAAAAAAAAAGCACCAGTGCCTGCAGATTGCTGTTCAGACGCAAGCTCTGGGCTGACAGGACCTCACCCCAGTGGCAAGCACCAGGTATCAAAGAGAGAGCAGGGTGCAAATGAATCCATACTGCTCACCAGAGACAAGGAGCAAAGCTGCCACCTGCCTCGCTCCCACCGAGCCACCTCCTCTCTTCCTGCAGGAGGCCAGAAGCCTCAGTCCCTGGGTCACGTGCTCCGGCTGAGGCCTTGCCTAGCCAGGCGGTTGCCAGGTCGTTGCTCACCGTGACCTCCTGCTTGGCACCTGCCCACCAGGGCCTGGCCCTGCTTTCTCCCAAAGGTCCTTTGTGTGCTGTCCTTGGAAGGAGGTCTCAACCCAGAACAAAGGGTGCATGGTGCACCCTGCTGATTCCCCAGGGAAATGGATGATTTTTTTTTTTTTTTTCCAGCAACCCTTAACCTGGGCATTCCATATAGGAGAGGCATGCACATGACCCCTCAAAGTCTCTGAACTTTATTGTCACCTCCTTCAGACAGATGAGCTGTCGCTCAGGGCGGGCCACATGGCTAGGTTGCACGGCTGTGTGGTGCTGGGTCTCCAGCGGTTCTGCAGCTACAGCTGACATTTGGCAGAGCTCCCACTTTCCTGGCTGAGTAGCTCTGGCAGCAGGTCATCCCCACATTCGGGACAGCCTGCTCCCCATCACTTCAGAAGCCCCTGGCTTGGCATGCCGAGTGCTCCCACACGCCAGGCCCTGGCAGGGGCTGTCCTGTGCAGCCCGGTGGTGTGGCCTTCTCCTGAGGGCCACAGAAGTGGACCCGGCTCCTTCCCAGAAGCATGGCTTCGCAAGTCATCTGTGCTGCCGCGTGTCAGCAGTGCCTGAGGCCGTGGAGGCGAGCCCCTGATGCCGCGCCCCTTACGACGCAGCTTGGTGCAATCATAGCTGCTGCTGCTGCTGCTACTGCCACTGCTGCTACTGCCACTGCTGCCTCCTCTTCTTCCTCCTCCTCTTTCTGCTCCTCCTCCCCCTCCTTCCTTCTCCTCCTTCTTGTCCTCCTCCACCTCCTTTTTGGTGCTTGGGTAAATCTGTGCAAGTGTCATTGCTAGGTCACATGGTGCTCATGTTGAATTTTCAAAAAGCTCACAAACTGTTTTTGCAGAAATCCATCCCCTTTCACATGCCTGTCTGCAGTACCCGAGAGCCCTGGTTACCAGCGATTACTATTAGTCACTTTTTAAGCTGTTCCAAGAGGCACATAGCAGTATCTCATTGAGATTTTTAGCTAGTATTCCACTAGTAAAATATGGTACTTTTCAGGTGCGTGCTTACGTACCATGTCCTGCACATCTACTTGGAGAAAAGCCATCCAAAGTTAATGGCCTATTTTTCCATGGGTGGCTTTTCATGGATTTTTAAGAGTTCTTTCTGTATTTGAGATTAAAGCCCTTTATTATGCATATGATTTGTGGATATTCTCTCCCAGCCTGTAGCATGTCATCCTATCCTCATTTTCTTTTTCTTTTTTTTGTATTTTTTTGGAAAGGATCTACAGGGTGTTTAGGGTCTCACTACTAGATCAGACTCTAGTGATTCTCCTGTTTGCAGCCTCCCAAGTGCTGGGACTACAGGTGTGTGCCAACACGCCCAGTCTCCATGGCTGTCTCAGCGTGCCCCAGGGTGGGGGTGGGGCAGCACAGCAGGCCTGGAGGTTGCGGGTGCTTTAATCTGCTGAGTTATTTGGCTGGCCCTCTCATTTTGTTTTTTTTACCTGTGTTTTTCAAAAATAATGTTATTCGTTTAGATAAAGTCAAGTTTACCAAGTTGTTCCTTTCTGACCTATGCCTTTCAGGTCATGGATCTCTAATCTACCTTTGCTTAATTCAAGATTACAGAGAAGTTTTTAGGCTCGTTGTCTCCCTTAGTTTCAAATTTTACATTAGATATGACCCATTTTGCATTAATATTTGTACATGGGGTGAGGTAGAAACAGAGTTTTTTTTTTAAATACCCAAATTCCCTATTTTTTCAGCACCACGTATCGTGAGCACCGCTGCTCTCTCCGTGGACTCGCCGAGGCCCGTTGACCATTAGGTGTGATCGTGTTTCTGGGCTGCACCTTGGTGATATCCACCCCTTTCTGCCTGTTGGACGGTGTCTTGATTGTCATAGCTTTACAGAAAGTCTTAAAATCACTGCGCATCTTCCAGCTTCATTCTTTTTCAAAATTGTTTTTGAAATCCTACCCTTCTTTGCTTTTCCATATTCATCTTAGGATACGTTTATTGACTTCTACAAAACGCCCTGCTGGGATCCTGATTGGAACGGCGCGGCGTCTGTGGGTCGGTTGGGAAGCCCTAGCTCTTACCACCGTGCGTCTTGCACTCCATCAACATGATCTCCATCTCTCCGCTTATCAGGGTCGTCTTTGATTTCTGTCATCAGTGGCTGGAGGTTTTGGGCATGCAGTTCTCACACGTTCTTTGTTAGATTTATTCTGCACTTTCTGTACTTTTGGTACCCTGGTAAATGAAAGTGTCTGCTGTTTCACTTCCACGTGTGCACTGCTATTGCATAAAGCGTGCTTGGCTTGTGCGGTTGTTGCCGTGGACACGAGTGCAGGCCTTACGGCTCCACCTCTCGGCCCCGTCAGGCGGAGTCCTTGGCCCCTGCGATGGGGTCCAGAAACTGGGTCATTGGGCTATGAGTCACCTTGAAGGACTGAGCCACCTGCCTCCTGCTGTAGTTTTCCTTTCCCTGGAACGAGCATCCAGCCACCTGCTCTTGCAGCTCCCGGGGATGCTGAGGGCAGTGACTAACACAGCAAGGGCCCCAGTGCCCAACAGGAACAGTGTGACCCACTGCGGCTTCTTCTCCAAAGCTGATGCTATTTTCATTCACATGGTGGGCGGGTGGATGAGTCGGGACAGAGGCGGCTGCTCCCAGCAGACCCCTTGCTTCGCCTGCCCCTCTCCCTGGGTGCCTCTTCCCCTCCCCCCTCTCTCTCTGAGCCCTCCTTCCTGGCACCACCGCCTGGCACCTCTGCCATCTGGCAACCGCAAGGCTCTCTGAGGTCTCTCAGGCCAGGCCGGGCAGCACACTGTCCTTGCAGGGGTGAAGTGTTCCCTGCCTTGTCACACGCTCGATGGCGTTGGGAGGGGCTGTAGTTCCTCTCAGTGGCCAGGCCCAGGGCTGGTTTGCAGCCCCTGCAATGGCTCACCTTCCTCTCCTGGGGGCTTCTCCCTGACCTGACAGTGCACATCATACAGGGGTGAGTGGGACTTGGGGTAGAAGGTTGTGAGCAAAAACTGATGGAAAGTTGGGGGGCCACACAAGAGGTGTTTATCCAGCCTGAAATGTGACATGAGTCCTGGGGTTCCCTCCTCCTCCCTCCCTCCCTCCCTCCCTTCTTCTCTCTCTCCTCCTCCTCCCTCTCTAAGTCCTGCCCAGACCCTGCCAGGAAGAAATGTTCTCAAAGCCTTTTCCAGAACTGGCATTCACTCACAGTTCATTATTCTTTCGTTCACAGATCAGCCCCCGGCACCAAGCACTTAGAGAATAGCTGGTGAATGAATTAATGAATGAGTGACTGTATTATGTGCCAGGCATGAGGCTGGGTATGGGAATGCAAAGATGAGCAGGAAAGAATGTTAACCCCACGAAGCTCACAGCTTGAGGCAGACACAAAGATCAAATAGCGCTGCTTGGCTGAGTCTAGTGGAGGAGATCCCTCCAGGGGTAGGTTGTGAGGACAGGAGAGAGGGAGGGATAGGAGGGCTTCCTTCAGGAGCGGGCAGGGCTGGGAAGGAGCCAGTCAGGTTGTTGGGGGGCAGAAAGAAGGGGAAAACCAGGCATGGTAGTATATACCTGTGACCCCAGCCCTTGATAGGGTCACAGGTGCTAGGCCACCCTGGAAAGCTTAGTAACTTAAGTCAGAGCTTGTCTCAAAATAAAACATTTTAAAAAGGCTCAGGAGAAGGCCCTGGGCTCAATTTCCAATGCTACAAAGAAGAAAAAGGGAGAGTGAGGAGGAGGAGGAGGAGGAGGAGGAGGAAAAGGTACACAGGACCATGTCAAGCCTGTGCTGTGTGTGCCTTCTGTGACCACAGCTGTGAGTGCAGACAGAGCCACTGAGCTGGCCGTCTCTGTGGGAAGAGGCTAGTGGGAGTGACTCCTGCATCCCGCTCCCTACGTTCTCACAGGCTTCTCTCCATGATCACCCAATAGACAAGAGATGAGTGTGGGGACCCCACCCCTCACCCCCAGAGCCCTCCTGGAGGGCAAGATGCCATTTTACAAATCAGCTTTTGTGGCTTGGTGCTGGGCCAGGCAGCTGACACCTGTGGTCTCATCTGATGCTTAGAAGCATACATCCACGTGGACAGAGAAGGACCCTCCCCCAAGGCCACGTGGGTGGGAGGCGACCTTAGGGTCATGGCCTCAAAGCTGTCTTCTGGGAGTCACCTGGCCCGGCTCTGCATTAGCAAGGGAGAGCTGGCCTCTGGGTGAGGGCCGCTCTCCGAGTCCGCAGCTGCTGGAGCCAGGAGTCATGGGAACACCTCCCTGGTGCCCCTCTGGATGGGGTGGTTCTCAAGGTGGCTCCTCGATGACCATCCCAGGCAGCTCCCAGCTGGACATCAGGCCCCTGGCCCCTGCCTGGCCCCCTGGATCAGTGAGGGAGGCCCACAGCCAGCCACGCACTTGCTCAGCCTCTACCTGGCAACACCCACGTCAGAGCACTGAGACAAGCCAAAACAAGTCTCTTTTGTTCTTTCAATGCAATTTTTTTAAAAAAGTGATTATGTTTTCCTATGACTACTGCAATAAATTATCAAGTCTTAGTGTCTTAAAATGACACAGTTTGCTCATCTTATAGTTCCAGAGATCAGAACTCTGACATGGGCTTCATTGAGGTTGTCTTGGGATGGGTTCCCCCTGGTGGCTCCTGGAATGAACCTACATTCTTCCCTGTTCCATTTTCTCAAAGTCACCTGTATCCCTTGGCTCGTGGGCCCATCTTCAGTCACCACAACTGGCAACTTTGGATCTCTCCGGCCACTCTTGTGTAGAGAGTGCCCCTCCAGCTGGCCATGCTGGGCAAGGGTCTTCCCTTATAGCTCCGTGGCATCACTGTGGGCCACCTTGATACTCAGAATGACATGCCATCCAAGACCCTCAACGGTCACATCTGCAGTCTCTTATGATAATGAGAGATGCACACTGAGTGCTGGCACTTACTTCTTTGTAATATTCTAGTGTTTCTTTGTATAAATGCAAGCATATACCGTGCTGCCCCCTTTCTAGTGCTTCTTTTCTATTTGTTCAGGATGAGGAAGCTATCTTTTGTCATTTATTTTTTATTTATTTATTTATTTATTTATTTATTTATTTCAGAACCAGGCATTGAACTCAGGCCCTGCACTTGCCAGGCAAGCGCTTATTCCACTAAGCCATCTCCCTGGCTCCTTCTTTTGTCATTTAAAGACAGCCCAAAGGCCAGTGAGATAGCTCAGCAAACTAAGCACCTGCTTTGGCAAGTGCAGGACCAGGATTCGATCCAGGCCTTGCATGCCACGCTGCCCCTGCCCCCAGGGAGCACTGAGCCAGCGATAGAGACTGGGCATGGTGGCACATGCCTGTAATCTCAGCACTGGGGAGACTGAAAGCATGAGGACCACTGTAAGTCCAAGCTGCATAGTGAGCCCCTGTACCAAATACACAAAATGAAGAAAGAAAAAAAAAAGACATAACCCTAAAATGTTTTCTTGTGTTGTGCAAAACTCCCATGGTATCTTTCCCCTTTTATTCTTTCTAATGCTCTGTAATGTTCCGCTGTGTGGATGGACCATACTTTACTGTAGCTTCTTCTGTTCTACTATGACAAATATCCTACTGGAGAATAACTGTGCATACATCATTTTATTCTCACACAAGTACAACTGTAGAATAAATTCCAGATCAGGGCCTGCTGGGTCAGGAAGTAAATGCGTTTGTAATTGTCTGCTCCTCATTTATAACTTCCCTTGTTAGCGCTTCATCCATAGGTATTTTTGTGTGCGTTCTCTATCTTAAGCTGAGGAAGTAGTCTGCAGTGCCTGCTCACTAATGTGTTTCTAGCTTGAATTTTCCTTCTCTTCTGCTCTCTGAAAGCTGTTGTTGTTTGGTTTGTTGGTCTTTAAACTCTAGTTCCTGACAGTTGTACCTTCTGTGGGACCTGTCCCATCTCACACCATGGCAATCTTTCTGCCTCCTTCTGGCTTTTAGACCTGATTCTGCCTTATTTGATGCCACCATGCCTAAGTTAATCTCACTGCTTCTCCCCACTTCCCCCACACTGTGGCTGCCCATGGTCCTGCCCCCCAGGCACAGTGTGTCCTGGCCTCTTTCCAAGTCCTATTCCCGAGAGGGCCCTGATCCTCCTGTGATTCCCATCCCACTCTCCAAAAGCCTCCTCTGGATCCCGAGCTCCACTTGATTCTACATAGCTGCACTGGCTCCAGATGGCCTGGTGCTGGTGGTCCATGGGCATCCCTGCGATGAGAGCCCGGAGGGAGAAGTGCCCCTCGGTGCAGGCTCGGGGTGAGGTTGGCCTGCTCCAAGCTGCAGGCTGAACCTCAGCTTGCTCATTGTCCAGGAGGTGGGGACCTCACTGCCACAGGCTTCCCAGGGAGGCCACCCTTGGCGAGGCTGCAGGCTCAGTGTCAGCCCCTCAGCCTTGGACCCCCAGGACTCTCCCAGGGGTCTTCTGTAGGAAACCAAGCTCTATGCCCCTTCCTGCAGGGTCCCCTCCCTTGAGACAGCTGGAAAACAATTTACAACGCATTTTGAGAAAGTCTCTGCAGAACAAGGAAATTGATATTAGCAATTTCAGGTCTCTAATAGAACTAATCTGGAGTGTGAAGCCTCCCTAGTTAATGATCAGCATAAAATAAAGGTCTTTTTAGTAGAACAGTAAGTTATCCATTACTTTTACAGTTGAGCAGAAGTGAAAATATCACTAGAGACGGGGCTGCATTAAGCTTTAGGCCTCACGTCGTCCCTGGCCCTGACGATCAGGGAGGACAGCCGCCAGCTGAGAAGTGGAGGTCCCCCCGCAGAAGCCCCGGGACACATCTCCTCAGAAAGCTTCTGGGTCCAAAATCATTCTCTTCTGACGACACAGCTGGGAGCCGCAAGACAGGCAGCCCCCAAGGCGTGGGGCTGCACGCACCTAGCCGGCCGTGGACCCGTGAGTTCTTTCCACCAGGCCTCCTCGTCTGTAAGTGGGATAACACCAGGCTGGACCAGGCCGATCGATGCCAGCCCGGTGTCCTGAAGGCAGACGGGCCCGAGGTGGCCCTGATAGGGAACCTAGCCCTGAGTGGGGCCCACCCCCGCAGCTGCCCAGGGGCAAGAGGAAGTGTCATTCCACGCACTCCTCCCTGCTGTGCATCTGGGACTGTTTGTCGCTGCGCTGGTACGGTGATCACGTCCTGCCAGAGCCCTGGGACTGCAGTGGGAGGCTTGGAGCCAGCCCAGGCAGGACGGAGGTGGCCGTGAGGGCCGAGGGCGCCCCCTCGTGGCAGAGCCTGGGCTTCCCGGGTTGCTTGGTCCTACCACGAGGACCGCAGCACACAGTCCTTGGGTGCTGCCGGGAGGAGGGTCAGGTACCTTCCTTGAGGACCAAAGCCCAGAGCTCACAGCATCCGGGCACCGGAGGCACCCAGAGCCCCGCTTCTGGCAAGGGAGGAGAGGCCGCATCAGGACACTGTCTGCACACAGCCAGCTGGCAGCGAGCGTCCTGAGAGAGCCGCTGGGCAGCCTCCAGATATGACACAACCAGGACGGGGAGCTTTGTGAAAAGACTTTTTAAAAAACAAACAAACAATAACCACTAGGCTCCCAGGAAACGTCCTATGTTGCCTTTGATGCCTCTGGCTCTGCCTGTCTCTCTGCCTTCAAGTCACTCTAGCACACACACATACCTGGGGGGAGGGGTGCACGCAAGAGCTCCAGAGCTCCGGCAGTGGCTGTGAACTCCCAGTCCCCCAAACTACCCACTCAGCCGCCCTCACAAGGACAGTTATTTAGGCTTCTTTACAAACCTCCCTGGCATTTCTGCCAGTTTCATTTCGGAGCTATATCTGCAAAAGGGCTGCTAAGCAGATGCCACCAGGAGAGGGGATGTCCGAGGCCTTGTCGGTACCCTGTCTCGGCCCCCAGCCAGCCACCTTGGGGAGTGGATAACACCTCCGGCCCAGCTGGGCGGCTGGCTTGCATGTTGAGACGGTCCCTGTAGGGGTGCTGAATTTCACTTGATTAATGTAAGCCGGCTCAGGACGCTTCTGAAATGGATATTGAAGGGGACAGTGTTGCTTGGTCCCCTGCATCAGGGTGTGACAGTGCACACCTGTCTCAAGCCTGGAACACCGGCCAGTGGCAGGGTTGCCGGGGAAGCTGGTCAGAGACCAGACCTGCAGCAGCAGCTGGTGCTGTCTTGGGGGCTGTGTGCTGGTAACTGCAGAGGGGGGCCAGGTCCTCCTTACCCCGGAGCCCAAGGTCCTGGAGATCAGAAGAAGTCTTCAGGGAATGAAAGCCGTGGCATCCCAGCCGACAAGGGGCGCTGAGAGGCACATTTCCCTGTGTTGGCCTGGCCTCCCAAGGTCCACACATGAGGCATGAGTGGGCATCTGACCCCTCAGATTTTAAGAATAAAAGCTGGTCTTAGACTCATGCTGAGGCATCACATAATCTGTCTGTCTGTCTGTCTGAATGTATTACTAGGGATTAAACCCAAGGCCTTCTCAGTGAGCTAAATCCCACCCTTGGTTTTTGGGTCTTATTTTAAGTCAGGTCTTGATAAGTTCAGGCAGGCTCTCATTTCTGATCTGCTTGCTTCAGTCTCCTAAAGCGTGGGGATTATGGTGTGCACCACTACATCTGCCCGCAGGGCACTTCCCCACGTCTACCAGGGGTCTGTGCTTGTCCATGCAGGAGCCAGGCAGCCTTTACCCTTGCTGATGCGAGCAGAGAGATCTGGTGAGAGAAAGGTCAGAAGCAGCCTAGACTCAGGCTCGGGGCTCTGCTGGCAAGGACACTCCATGCCCGCTCCGCAGATCTGGCCTGTCCAGGAGGCCACCTAAGGGCTGAGGCTGGCAGCTATGCTCCCGTCTACACCATGGCTGCAGAGAACTGAGGCACAGCCCCGGTCCTGGCCTAGAGAGGAGGGAGGCCATGGTTCTGAGAACAGGGGTGGAGCGTGCCTGGCTCAGCTCTCCTCCCCACAAGCCCTGAGCAGGGCTGGGCACAGTGTGTTGTGAAGAAGAGCATGGGACCCTGAAGTGTTCTCTGGTGGCTGTGCCCCATGGGTGATTGGGGTCCAGATGATGTCTGGGCCTCCTTCGGCTCTTGGTTGCTTCTGCCAATGCCAGTTCCACGTCCTGTGCCCATGGGCATAGCAGAAGTCACGGGCAGGGCGTGCCAAGCAGCAGAAAGCTGCCTCAGTGCGTCCCACCCCACAGGTGGCTCCCACCTTGGGTGGTCCAGCCAGGTAGTCTCCATGAAAACCTCTCCTCGCCAGCCTCAACGTTGGCGGACTCTGATGCTCTAAGCCAGCCTCCTGATTTTCAGCTGTGGAAACTGAGGCCCTTAGTCTCAGAGCCCAGGGCTCTGCCTCCCACCCCCTTGTCTTCCTCCCCCACCCTTAATGTCCAGCTGGCAGCTGCTACTACTCCCTGCCTCGGTCCTCCTTGCCCCAGATTAAAGCGCAGGGCCCTAACCTACCCCAGAACACTGCCCTTCTCTAAAGCTCCTGGGCCCTCAGCACACAGAAATCTGCAGCTCCTTGAGTCCCTGCCTGTGTTTCTCTTGAAGGTCTAATGGTGGCCACTGGGGGGGAGCCACCTCCTAGGTGGGGTAGTTCTGCCCCACATGAGCCACCAGGGGAAGGAAGGAGGGTACAGACCACATCGGCTGGGCTCTGCTCTCCTGCCAGGGCTTCCTGCCAGAGAGACCAGGCAGCCTGCTCTGTGGATGCCAGAGGTCCCTGCTGCCCTTGGGGTGGCCTCCTCACCTGCAGCAGAGGCTCCCAGAGCTCCCCTCTGGCCACCTACTTACTGGGCCCTTAGCCCCTGTGAGGATTCCTAGCTAGGTGGCCGCCAAGAGTCTCATGCACTGAGAGGTGGGGCTTTTAGAAGGCGATTAATCTTGCTACGAGGGGGCAGGGCCTGGACAGAAAAGGGTGTCACTGGGGTTGGGGCCTGGAAGGACTCACCTCCCTCCCTCCGTGCTCCTTTGTCTCTACTTCCTGTCCACCGTGCTGTGAGCGGCTCCCCTCTGCCATTGCCTCTGCCTGCTGTCCAGCCTTGGAGCAGCTGACCATGCAAGTAGTGTGAGCCTTTAATTGTCCTTTAAACTGTTGGGCACCATGTCTCAGTGACAAGACAAGGGGCTGAGAGCCCCCAGGCTGCTCAGGACCTGGCGCTTGGGCAATGAGACCCTGTCAGGCTGCCCTTGCAGAGGCAGAAATGGGGACCTGACCTGCTGGGCCTCCCCTCCAGAGCCTCCAAGGGCTTCAGGGGCCTCAGCTGGCATCTCAAGTCTGTCACCTCTGTAGGGTACTACGCTTAACACCTCCCAGATGACTGCTCTGAACATCTTACTGCGGTGCAAGGAGAGAGGTTGTGGGCAACTTGAGAGAACCGTACTAAAAGGCTAAAGCTGAGGCCACGTGCCAGAGCTGCAGCAGGCGCAGCATTGTGTCCAGGAAGGGAGGCCAGGATGCCTCCATGATGTTTTAAATGCAGAATAACTTTTTCTTCCCAGAGAGGAGACACCAGCCTGGCCATCCTGGGTTTTCCTTGGAGACACCCCATTGGGGGGTCTTCAAACTCTTTAATTTAGACAAACTGCTGCACGGCATTTTGAGCTCAGAGTACACCCTGCTGACCTGGGGACTAGGGCCCAGACTTGTCTGAGAGGAGGAGTTGGGTGAGGCCCAGGCAAGGAGCAGTCAGCTGCCCTGAATGTATCAGCTCTCAGCTGTGGCCTCAGGACAAGGGCCCTTGAAGGGGAGCCGCCCATGAGCTGCGGGGTCCAGACTAAGAACAGAGGGCAGGCTGGAGCCTTTACCGCACAGTTCTCTCTAAATCAAGCAGGGAAACTGGTGCTTAGCAAAACTAAGAAGGGTGGAACTGGGAGTTGCTCACTGCAATGCAGTCTGGATATAGACTAAGGGGACAGAAAAACCACAGACACCAGGCGTGATCCTCAGAAAACCCTTGGTCACTGGGCTCAAGCCTTTGGATAGTCAGAGCCAACGAGGCCCACGGTCGGGAGCCCACATGGGGTCTGGTGACCCTTGGAGGCTGTGGCACTGTGTGAGTCCACCATCCCTGGCTCAGTACATCTTCAACATGATGACCATGAAGACAGTAATTCACATAAAAGGGAAAAAGACACTGTCTCCAAGGAGGGAGAGGAGACCCTGCTGGGTAGTCATAACCCAAGGCTGCAGCCTGCAGGGGGCACTCGTCTGTGTTTGGGCTGTAGAGCTGGCCACCCGAGAGTCCTTGAGCTGGACCACTCCAGGGTGCAACTGCAGCCATCATGAAGACTATAAACACAGTCCTGAGCACAGCAACTTCTTAACGCCATTGTAGCACAGACACCATGTGCAATCCTGGGCCTCCCAGACCCAAGTGATGCATGCTAAGGGGCGTGTTTCTGAATATTTCTGGCTGCTGTTTGCCCTGCTGTTTTAGGAGCCCACTTGAGCTCCATGCTCTGGCCAGGCATGCTTGGTGACTGTACTGCTGGTGACTTCATGAAGTTCCTAAGGAAATAGAATCAAATTAAAGTAAGGCAGTGCCAACTAGAGGGAAAGCTTGCCCTGCCCCAATGATCTTGAAGGCTGATACCACCCTTGACAGAAAGCAGGGGCTTTCTGGATCAAAGAGGGAAATTTGATCTGTATTAAGACTCAGCAAATACAGTGAAACAGAGATTGGTGGATGGATGGATGGATGGATGGATGGATGGATGGATGGATGGAT
>PVKA01051807.1:0-12018 GCA_004027165.1 Ctenomys sociabilis | reverse complement strand
CTTTGTCTACACCTGTCAAAAGTGGGCACTCCATTGACATTCAACTACCTTAGGTGCTTGAACTCGACACCACAATCCAACACAGTCCAGCATTCTGCAACCATAGGGAGTTATTCAAAGAAATTGTCGACCATATCCATTTACAGCTCAGCTTAATATTATGGGCTCACGATGTATACTTCATTTTTATACATTTATGTTTTTCTGCTGGATGGTTAAGACCTAGGTAGATCAAAACTTATATACCAACATATGTACTTTATATTTCCTATGTGGTCATTGAAGTCTTCTCAGGGTTTATCTTGTAGCCCTGTACATTATTCTGTAGTTCCTCTGTCTGTGTCATCCATGTGGATGAGTCACGGCCAATGCTTGACCAGATTGCTCTCTGTGAGAGCCTGAGAGAAAGTTTTCTCTTCATGTGTGCAGTGCAACATATTAATATAGCTTTACTTTTTACACATCATGGCTATACTTTTCTGCTGGATGGTTAAGTCTAAGTTAAAGCAAGACTTATATAACCAAAATTGTAACGTTTGCTATCTGATAAGGTTGGTCAAATCCCCTCAGGATTTACCATGGAACCATATACAGCACCTTGTGGTTCTTCTGTCAGTGTCAGCCATCTGGATGAGTCACAGTGATTGCTTGACTGTGAAAGCTTGAGAGAATTTTTCTCTCTAGGTAGCTCTCCTTAGTACACTATGCATCATCAATCACTTAGATTGGGAATTTATACTTTTATTAGTTGCCTTAAGTTCTGCCTGATCACCTCCCCTTTTGTACCTGCAGTCTTCAAAGCAGGTTAGTTCACCCCAGTTACCTGTTGCCCCCTCTCTCAATCAAGTGAGAAAAAGAAAGGATGCTTTCATATGTCTGGGTCTAGCAAAGTGTCTTAGCTTATCGGGTTGGGAACTACCAAGTTTGAGCTCATCCAGGTGGGCCTGGCTTGGGTCTGGCTGCTGTGCTCTGCTTCTTCCTGCTGCAGCCCATGGAAGTAGACCTGTGGTGCCCCTTTGGCAAGATGTCGTGCTCCTGGATTAGTTGGATGGGTCCTGCCCCTTGCCTCTCTGCCGGGAGTTCTGCTGCAGGGTTCCACAGAAGGTCTGTCTGATGCAGGAGGTTCTGGTGAGTGCACAGAAGGCCCCACACACATGGCAGCCTGGGTGTGGATGAAGTAGAATCCATGAGCCATCCCTTTTGGATGCTTTTCTCAAGTTTTCCTTGTGACAACACTTTGAATGAGGTAAGATTTGCTGGTCATATTTCGGTGAGAAAATGGCAGCTCACAAAATACTCAAGGCCTCATAGCCAGCAGGGGCTGGAGCTCAGAGCTTAGGCCGGATGGTGGGTTTGAGGCCGGTGGGGGGACATGTGGCCCCTCAAACTCAGTAGCTTCTAGTGAAGCTGTGAGGCTCCCAGTGCAGAAGGGTATGGTTCTCTTTCCCTCGCTTTCTCTGGTGAGGGTAAATTATATTGTAGGTTACAGATTAAAATATCACCTATTGGCTGGACTTTTTCTTTGGATGACCCTTGGATTTTTCACATTCCCTTTCTCCATACTTGCTGTCTCATGGAATAATGGTCCTCTTTTTCCTGATACTAATCAGATTAATTGCCCTTAAATTTCATATAAGGCAAACATTGTGTATAAGATTCTATAGTCAGATTCTCGTGGGTTAAAAGTTCCCTCTACTACTTGTTAGTCATTCTTCTTTATTAAATCTTCTTTATTTGTTTATTTGGTATAGGGTCTCACTCCACAGCTCAGACTTGTAATTATCCTCTCTTCTAAACCTCCACAGCACTGGGATTACAGGAGTGCACCACGAAGCCTGGTTTCAGTGGCCAACACAGCATGTGGTACTGAGAATCAATCCTGGGTCCTTACAGCTGCCAGGCAGGTGCTTAGTCCACAGAGCTATCTCCCTGGCCTCTTAGTCATTTATTAAAAGCATTCATTAAGCCTTTCTAACTATAAAGGTGTCTAGAGCTCTTGATCTAATGGGATTTTTAGATGAGATGATGAATGTAATTGCCTAGTATACAGTAAATGCTCAAGAAATCTTGATTGTTTTTATGAAGCAGTTGTCCACGGAGGCTGAAGGAGAAGACTGCAGGTTGCCTGTGATTACATAGTAGGATGTCTTCTTGTTTGTGTACCTGTTTGTCTTCTTCAGATCGGGAGAAGAATAATTGCCACTCTGCTGTCTGTAAAGGGCAGTTAAAGATGAGGTTCCATGTGGACACTAAGTGGCAGGCCTAGGGGAGAGGTCAACAATTCTCAGGACTTCACGTGTACCAGGATGATTCATTTTTCCATGAGAGCAGAGTGACTTCCTTCCTCAGTGGTGAAGATACTTAGTGATAACCCAAGCTCCTTCTTTGAAGATTTTCCAGAGTGTTTGTCCCTAGAGGAGTGCACTTTGGGGAGATTTATTATTGGAAACTTTTAGCCTTGAGCTTAATTTTCTCTAGAAACAGAGTAGCCCCATTTGAAAGTCATGGGTGCCCCTGAGCTCTGCTTGCAAGATTCCCTCAAGTTTCGTTTAATGTCAGTCTTACACCTGGAGGTGGATTATTCATTTTATCCTCTGAAAACAATTTCTTTTTCACTTCCACTTCACATTTCAGTCTCTGCCCTCTTACAGTCAGGGATGTGCATTTCAGCGAATAAGGGAGCCACTGGATGTGGTTTCTTCTCTGTCCTTAACATGTGAACCCACTTAAAGCAGAAGTGACATCTTGCTGGAAACCACACTGTCTCCTCTGCTGCTTTCCTTGCAGTTTCTCCAAGTGCTAATTCTGAGGCCTGCAGCACAGTGGCCTTGGGGAATGGTCTAAGAACACCAAAATCAAAGAAATCCCAAACTCATACAAAATGGCATGGCATTTACACGTGACTTGGATACATCTTCCCACATACCTTCAGCTATCTCTGGAACCTGCAATGCCAGTACAATGTACTAAATGCTGCACAAATAATTGCTGTATTGTATGTATGCACATATATTTTTTGTGGTACTGGGGATTGAATCCAAGACTTTCACACTTAGCTACATCCTAAGCTTCTTTTCTGCTGTGTTATTATTTTGGGGTGGGATTTTATAAATGTCCCAATTTGGACTTGAAAGTAGAATCCTCTTACCTCAGCTTCCCAGAGTACTTGAATTACAGATGTGAGCTACCATGTATGGCTTAGGCTATATTTGTTACTATAGTTTTTAGGGAATAGAGACAAGAGAAAGTCTGCACATGTTCTTTACAGATGCATTTTTCGCCCAGTTATTTCTGCTCTGTAGCTGGATGAATTCATGAGTGGAGTGCCTACTGATGCAGAAATCCAGCTGTACTTTATGTAGAACATAAAGCCAAAAATCATAGACAGAGGCCCTGAAGAGTGATACAAGGTTGGAACGACAGCCAGTAAGAGGCATGTTACCAAGCCTATTCCACTTTGGTTTCTTGTCGCTTCCTCCTGCTGGGGACTCTGGGCAAGAGAGCTGTGATGTTTATACACAGTCCTTCACTGGGTGTTGGCTGAGGATTACTCCTTCGAGACACTGATTCTCTGGCACTCCAGGTCCATTGTAGATAGGATGGATTTAGAGGTAGACAGAGGCCAGAGGCAGAAGGAACACCAGGCAACAGCCATATGAAACAGCAGGGCCTCAGCAGAAGAGGGTGGCACCAACAACTGTGCCTACGTGCTCTCTCCATTATTTAATTCTTTGCTTTCTAACTTGTATTTGGGCTCATGTCGGTGTTGAGGCAACAGCACAAGTTTTTGACACCCAGTTCTACCCCAGGGATTGTTACCATTTAGTGAGGGAGTCAAGAGAGCAGGACAAGTCGAAGAGCTTCAAGCCAGCAAGCTAAGTGTTGTGCAATGGTATATTTATCTGTATGTGCACAATTTTAATGCACGGATAACATACTATGTTATTCTGGGTGCTCACATAAAATATTTAATGTTCTCAAGGATCCTACCATGACAAGTACTTCCATCTTCTCTTTCAAAGATAAGGAAAGAGAGATAGGGATGTTAAGATAGTCAGTTGGCCAGTGAGTTGAATATAAGCTCTTTGGCTACCCTTGTCTACTACACTGTAAATCAAGTCTTCTTAACATCAAACTATTCCCATTCCAGGCTGGATCCTGCCTGGCTTGTGGGCTGTGCTGTGTGTTCCAGGGTGCTTTACAGCAGCTGTGGTCCCTACCTACTGAAAGAAGCCGATAGTACCTTTGCCACATCTCCATCTCTACCCACCAGCTACTAGCTATCTCCAGACTTTGTCACGTCTGCTAGACATGGTATGTGTCTGCTACAGCTTAGGACCACTGCATTCTACTCTAAAGCACCTTCAGGGGAAAGTTTATGGATTGGAGGTGAACTTTTCTGCTTTTTCCCCCTTGTTTAATTTTCTTTCTACAAAATAAGGAGAAAGGTAAATGTTTTGGAGCTGATTGTGCCTGTAGGCTAATGACCCAGTGGCTGCTAGTGCAGAGAATCAGGCTATCAAAAGAACCAGGCTATCAAAAATCATGTTCAGTTTTTGGCCATCTGAGTAGTGAGTTGAACATTCTTGGTCACTCCACTCCACTATATGCTCTTTGAACAGGCTGGTTCTGTGGTCATGTATTCAAATATTGTCTTACATTTTGATGAACTGAGAAACAAAGATCATTAGATGAGAAAGGAGAGCGAATTCATATGAGGCTGTTGATTGTGTTGTTTTTCATTTCCTTGGGCTGTTTTATTTGTGATTATTCAGAGTTCTATTTTGACGCCCTTATCCAAGTAAACAAATCCCCTCTCTTCCTGTTCCAAGCCCTGAGAATCTAAGCTTTATTTCCCAAATCCTTTAAATCCTACTGTATCCTTGTAGCTTCTTAGAGCTGATCAAATTTGAAAATTGAACCTTGAGAACTTGGGGTATTCTGTACAAGGGCGATAGTCATAACTTTGATATTAAATTGCCCCTATTTGTCTCCTTCTCTCTCTCTTTTTTTCCAAAATACTCTAAAGTCAGCATCCTTCCAATATTTCTCTGTGTTTAGTCTCTGTGATCATTCAAGTTTTGTGTTAGTGTTGAAAGCCTGAGAATTAATTTTTTAGTTGACCGGGAGTCATGATGCAATCATTGTAATGAAATGATTTCCATCTGACTCTGGATGACTACCACACAGACCTTTCTTAATTGGCCTACAGAGCCTGTAATAGTGCTTTTGATGATCACTCCCCATGCTCATAAAAAGAGTCACCGTGATGTCTTAGGTTCAGTTTAATGACATGGGAAATGGTAAGATGGAAACTGCCACTCTGGCCAAGGGTCAGATGAAACTGACCAGTTGGTGCATGGTGACCAATTACATGAGGCTGTGTGAGTGAGGCAGGCAGGATGAGGTCCCTCAGCAGCTCCCCATGTCCTGGTCTTTGAAGCCCACGAGCAGGTTCCCTAACCTGGCAAAAGATGGTTTGTGAATATGTCTGAGATAAGGAGCTAGAAAATTATCTGTTTGGGCCCAATGTCATCACAAGGTGGTCAACAGGGAGAGTGGAAGAGACTATGTCATAGAATATGCACCTTTTAAAATGAAATAAGGGCACTTTACCCCCAACTCCACCAAGGAGGACACACAGCCTCTAGGTGATAGAAAAATAAGGAAATAGATTTTTCCCTAGAAGAAATGCATCCCCAACCACAATTTGGTCCTACACCTGAGTGACCCATTTTGGACTTTTAATCTCCAGAATGGAAACTTACAAATTTGCTATATTTCTTCCATTAGGTTTATACTGGTTTGTTGTATCAACAAGTAGAAACTAGTGCAGCAAGCTATGCAATCACCCTAAATCATTGCTCATGTACAAAATGGAATAACTACATCTATTCCCTTAGGCTATTGCAAAGTGGGAAAGAGAGGTACTTGGCATAAAGGTACTGAATTAGTCATGAGGTTTTAATTCTGCTATACAGTAGCAGCCCCAATGGCCTATTTATGACTAAAATAAAATATCTACCAGTATTCAGGTAAAGGGTTTCACAGCTCTGATTCCAGCACTCCGGAGGCTGAGGCAAGGAGATCACAAGTTCACGACCAGCTTGAGAAAGTCAGATACTGAGAAAGACTTCTGGATAAGAAGTCAAAAAGGTCCTGGGTTCCATCCCTAGTATCTCCCTGCACACACAAAATTCATCAGTGATGGTTAATTTGGATATGCTGTTATTTGGGGAAAAACAAATCTAGATGGAGCTGAAAAGATGTTTGTGGATGTGACCAACACTGAGAATCAGTTGGCTTTCAGTAAAACAGAGGGCCCTCCAATGTAGGACCAACCCTTAACCAATCATTTGAAGGATATAAGAGTGATGCTGAAGTTTCCAGAGGTAGAGGCTATTCTGTATCAAACAAGAATGGATGGTCCTTCCTAAGCTTCCTGCCTGGTAGCTTACCCGATAGACTCAAACCCATGAGCTCCAAGGCATTTCCAGCTTGCTGGGCATCTCTATAAATTTTGCACTTGCCAGCCCTCAAGTGCAGGAGCACATTCTTTACAATGAACTTCTTTCTTCCCTTGGTATCTCTTTGGTTCTGTCTTGCCAGTGAACCTTGACTAATGCACTGTTCAAACAGAATGTAGCACATCAAAAGACTAGAACTTGGAAAAGCAAGCGGTAGTGATCGTATTAAACCTGCTTCTCTGCCTAAGAACTTTGCATTTTCTGTTGACCTTTAAAGAGGTCACACCTTTATACCAAAAATGTATAATTAGGTTATGGCGATGACAATCACTTCAAAGAAAATATCCTGGCAAAAGAACTGCGATGATTCTCTGATGCTCTTTATTACAGTGATTCACCTTGAGTTATCCAAAAAAGCAGAGTTGAAATTTAGTGAGGATGGCTTGGATAATTGTATTGCTGATTTGTGCTGGTCTATTGAAAGAAGCAGTTAGTACTTACATTTTTTTCTTCTTTTTAATTTCTTATATCTTTTGTTTGCTTATTTATTTTCCAAGTTTTCATGTTTGTATCTGGTACTTTAGACAACTAATTTGAAAATAACATTCTGTAATACAGCAACCATTGTAAAATGCCTATTATTTTGTTTAGTGAAATTCTGTTTTCTTTTCTTTTTTCTTCTATCTTTCTTTCTACCATTTTGTATTCTTTCTCTCTCTCTTTGGAGAAACCGGGGATTAGGCCCATGTGCTTGCCAGGCAAGCACTTATTGTACTGAGCTATCTCACCAGCCTCTATATTCTCTTTAAAAAATACAAAAAGGATATTGGGCATCATCATGTTAATTCACTCCTTCAATCACTCAAGTTTTGTTCCAGTTCCCTCTGAATGCCCCTACCCTGACCTGGTTACCCAAGGTCCTACCTTGGACATTTTAGTCATGAGGCATCTAAGACATTAATGTCTGCACGGATGAGCACCTGTCTACTGGTTGGTGCCATGCTGTTGTTAGATAACTTCTTTACTATTTTTGTTTATTCTTATCTAAAACTAATATGCAAGAAACAAAGATATATATATATATATATATATATATATATATATATATATATATATATATATATATATATTAAATAAGTACTTACAAATTATATATATATGTATATATATAATTTTAGTATATCTTACCAAGTAAAAGAAAAAGTGAGTAGAAAATAATCTTCATATTTCATTCTTTTTCTTGGTCAAAAATTTAAATCTCAATTTTTTGTTAGTCTTTTTACTGAGGCAGGGTCTCACTATGTAGTCCAAGCTGGTCTGAAACTCAACTTTGTAGCCCAGGCCTCAAACTCACAATAATCTCTCTGCCTCTACCTTTCAAGTGCTATAATGACAGGTGTATGCCACCATGCCCTGTTTAAATCTTTGCTTATAAAGCTACTCCTCTTAGAATTAATCTATTATTTATCTTGTTTACTGTTTCCTTTATCAGACAAGAGATACGTGACTATTTTAAATTGGACAAATATTTAGATTTTCTCTTCTGACTGTAGCTCCCAGTTCCTCACTTGCTGATTCACATTTAATTCTTCCCTATAAATTATCTTGTTATTGGTTTTGGAAGAAAAGACCAGCTCATTCACACTGCAGGACTTTCCTCACCCAATTTCATAAAGGAATTCATTTGCCAAACATGAGGATTTGATCAATAAACAACTTGCAATCCCTGTGAGGCTTTTAAAGGGATTTGGATTGTCAAACACTGACTCAGGATTTGTTCTAGCAGTTGTTAAAAATTACATGAAGGTAGGTATTTTTTTTTTTTACCTCAATCAAATAGTCGGTGCTAGGAGATGAGAGGAGTTGGACCAGTTATTGATTAGTTGCTATACAAGCTCTTCCAAAGGAAGCTAATCAACGAGGTGTTGACAATATCAGCCATGTCTTGCATTTGTCTTGGAAATTATTGCTTAGAATTGCAGAGGTGCTGCTACACCATTCCTTCCCACCAGGAAACAACAGAGGTGGGTTCATTTGTTCCACATCAAATTTTCTAAGAGCCTATGGACCATTATGGTCCCAAACTAAGTGTTAAAGTAGAGACTGAAAGAACGTCTAGGCCAGATGAGAGAAGTTATTCCCTGACACACTTCCAAACTAATCTTCCTGCTCAGAAAGCCATATCTGTCTGTCTTATTAACTCCAGTTCTCAGCCCCTAGCACAGTAGTGGTCCAGAGTATTTTTCAATATAGAAAATTTCAATGTATGCCAAGATTCTGTCCTAGAAAGATATGGAAAGATTATAAATTAGTTATGTTACAGGAAAATGCAGTTCATAATAAGGAAAAATCAATTATAGGCAGGTATTTTTTAATCCTTGGTACATACTGGGATTATCTAAGAAGAAAATGGAATTCATAATGAAGGAATTTATTTACACATCAGAATGCTTTTCATAGGGATTTAATATTAGATAAATTTTGAGTATATAACATGTACTACATCTAAGGCTGTTGTTGACCAATGCTTGTTAAATACTGTAATGCTTAGGAAAAAATTACATGAATAACAAAATATTTATAAATAATCAGTCTTCCTTCAAAATGTCTATTCAGTGCTCCTTGACAGGGATATTTCTAGCAAGCCATGAAGCTCACCCCCAAGGTAGAAATGGTGCAAGTGAATTTTTCAGAAAGAGTTGGGGGACAGCAGAGCTTTATTTTTCATGTAGTTTTTGACCCCAAAGCCAGGTTGCTTCTCATTCTTCCTCTCTGTCCAGAGCTCTTCATATCAATTGTATGACCAGAAATTCGCCTGATTTTAGATACTATTTACCTGGAGTCACTACGAGACCCTACAAGTGAAGAGATCTTGATTTCTGTACTAAACAAAGGTCTGAGGCACTGGTATACAGACCAGCCATTTATAATTGAGGGTTCTAACAGTTTCCTCTTTAGGCTTTGCTCACTGGACTGAGAAATCCAAGTTACTTTTTTTCACTGGTTTATAGAAAAAGAGAACGATGAGCAGCCAGGTATAGAGACATAGGGGGCCATCCCCAAAGACCTCCAAGTTCAGAGCATCTGTCTCCTTGGAGTCGAGATGCACCTCCTTCCTGGTGTGTGGAGGTTTTTACCAACCTAAGAGCTCACTAAACTTGCTCATTAGGTACATTTTGCAATGCAGATCTCACCACATATGCATGACTAATGAACTTATGAGCTCTTTTCCTTCCTCTTCCGGTTGGGGTGGGGCTGTCAGTCCCAACCTTGTAATCAAGGGAAGTTTTCTCTTTTTGATCTCCAGCTTCCATCCTGAAGCTGTCCATTGGGCCCCTGAAAGTCACATATTAGTAGCAAAAGATGCACTGATCACTCATATCATGCAGGAAATCACAAGAGATTTTTCAGAAGCGAGGATGAAGACCAATTATCTTCTTATGACACCCACAATAGAAAAGAGAAGAGTGGGCGGAAACTCCCAGCTGGTTCCCTCAAGTCCTTGGGCACATTTTGGAAAAGAGGTGAGAGGGCAAGAGCAGTTGCAACCTCCTGCTGCCTCTGCAGCATTCTGCAGATCAGTAAAGGGGGCTAAAATAGGAACTGTATTGCACTACAAATCTTGACTTGTGGTCTTTTAAGGTAGCATTCCTTCACTTGCTCTAACCAAAGATAGCATGCACTGAAAGTGTGAAATGTGGCTTATATAATAAGTTCTGTAAGTACAAAGTATATTAAAATAAGCAGTATCTAATGTGGGTTTCCAGTATGTACTGCATTCATTACCAAGGACATGATAATCTTCCAACTCATCCTCACAAACACACCTTCTCAGACTTCTGCTCTATGTTATCTGTTACTGGGGTTGAAAATCAGCTGATTCTCATTTTTACTCCCTCCCTTTTTTACTCAGCATTCCTTCTCCTGGTCCTCACTGTGATTGTTCAGGCCCTAGTGTCATACTCATGTTGTCAAACACATTAATTAGTTAATTACTTCTGCATCCTTCCAGTGTTCCATTAGGTGCCCCAAGCACCTCACTCCTGGTCACCCTGTTCCGGGCATGGCTTTGCCCTGCACAGGCCACAGGGAGGAGGAACTAGAGCCACTCAACATAATGAGAAAGAATGAATGGACTTTTAAAATCCAATGGAAACAGAAATATTTTAACCTGAGTGGCCTTGTTTTCTAAGGAAAGTATTAACACTTTCTATTAAAAAATTAAAAATGAATTCTTAGATAGGGACTATCTCAAAGCCAAAGATGGGGGGTGTAACCTGCTTGGGTCCCCCTTCTGTCCCTCTGTAGGACAGGAGCTTTCTTTTCCTCAATAAATATATTCTCCTCTTAAAAACAGATAACAACAACAACAACAACAAAATAACAAGATCAAAATACCTAAAGAAATACCAGCATTTTAAATAAATGTTCTATGCTTTGAAACATCACACGAACCACATAAAAAGCATAAATGAATTTGTGCAGCATGTTGGATACATATAGAATAAATATATTTAATAGTGAAGTTTTCTTGCAAACTGAGTTTTAATAATGCAACCTACGAGGGGTAAACAAAAGACCCAATACTTCATTCACACACAGAGAAATAAAATTGGCTAATAAACATTTGTAAGCATTCAACTCTAATAAAAAAGAAATTTATATTAAAACAATATATCTATCTGTTTATTCTATAAGCAAATACAGTGAAACTTTAAAGAAACCCAGTGCTGTCAAAGTTGTAGTCAGTTGCTTCCAGAAGACCAGATATGGACAATTTCTATATATGCCCAACTCCTCAACATGGAATTAACTATTTGATTTCTCTCTTTCATGATTTAGTCCCCTTGAGACTAATTTATTGATTTCAATTTCCAGGCCTTTGTGTGGAATTGATCTTTTGGGTATCTTTACTCCTTGCTTTCCCTTTGAAACTCTGCTTTCCAAGCTAGGAAATTCCATACAGTGTGGCCGATTTGTCCTAGTTTGTCTGGGATTTTTTAGTTTTTATATGGAAAATACCTGAGAAAACCCCCTCAGTGCTGGGTAGAGTGGGACAGATTCCTGGGTGGACCAGAGCAGATGTCCACATTTCTGCTACGTGCAACGCAGTGGAATCCCCTTGGCCCCATCCCTGGAGTGTTTGTTTTCACTTGCTGTTGTAATAAGGGATGCCAAATGGTGATGGAAAACAACAAACCAATTCCATTACCATGTGGAAGTGTGTGAAGTGGATGGCTCAACAGGGACAAACTCTGATGACGCTAGAAGACTTTCATTGCCTCTTCAGACTTCTGTTGCCAAGGCTGACAGTCCTATGTGTCGTTTTCTAGGCAGATGTGTCGTCTTTGACCATGTTGTCTCATGACCACCTTCTTCCTCTGTCTCTTCACATGGTGTTTCTTATTTTATTTTTTATTAATTTTAATGAGAAAAAATAGCAATGAAATAGTTTTAGAACAGGTTAGTAGAACAATTACAATAATTGATACATTGCATATTGTTGTCTTTGTAGTAGTTATTCAGAGGTCAAGATGCAGACATCTTGTCT
>PVKA01051806.1:0-12018 GCA_004027165.1 Ctenomys sociabilis | reverse complement strand
AGCCTGTCCTTAGACTCGACTCCTGGGTCCACACTCCCTTAACTTAGTCAGCCAAGAGTCTGTGCAACCTCAGCAACATTCATCCTAAGATTCTTAGGATCACAAGCTGTTTGCTCCCCAAGGCCGCATGCACATGTTTCCTTCTACATATCCTGTCTAGTTCTTTTCCAGAAGTCTTGGGGAAATGTTTCCTCACTGGCCTGTATTGGTTTAATCAGGTCAGCTTGTAAATCAAGCTGGAATTATTGTGACTGACTGATTCTGATCTTCTTTAGGTGTATAGGTGTTAGGAAGTGTCTTAGTTATTTTTCTCTCATTGTTGGGGCAAGCTATCTAACACCCAGAGTTAAAGGGGTAAAGATTTATTCAGCTCCCAGTCTGTAGAGGTTTCAGTCCTTGATTGGCTGGTTCCAAGGCCCAGTGGCATGGCAGACAAGCGTCAGAGAGGAGAAACAGTTCATGGTGGACAGAAGGGAGCGAAGCAAGAAAGGGACCATAGTAGCTTTTTCCTGTCCTTTTTAGAGTCTACCTAGGACACCCGGCTCAGGGCAGTGCAAAGCCATCCGGGGCTGATTAGTGACCACACACCCTTAATCCCAGCATCACACACTCTAGATCCAGCCAGCGCTGGAAAAGCCCCACCGGTGAGTGCATGAGGTTTTGGGGGACATCTAGACCCGAATCACAATAGAAAGTCAGTAACAATGCCTGCTGAAAAGGTAATTAAGCCCTTTCCTCTTTGTTCTAAGTACTGAGCCTGTTGACTTTGCACTGAGCTACATCCCAGGCCCCTTTTAATTTTGTGACAGAGTCTTGGCACAATGCTAAGAGGCAGGACCTTTACGAATCAGCTGGTAGAGAAACCAGGAAAGCAGTCCCCTTCATAGTGGCTTCCAAACAGTTAACTATACATCAGCCTAACCAAGGGGAAAGACCTCTGTAACCAAAATCGTAGCACTTTGAAGAAAGAGGTTGAAGAGGACAATGGAAAATAGAAGGACATCCTTTGTTCCTGGGTAGGCAGACTCAGCACTGTCAAAATGGCCATATTACCAAAAGCAATATATAGATTTAGTGTAATTAGTGTAAGGATAACATCCCTTGGAAAACTAGAAACAGCAACCCTAAGATGTGCATGGAGCAGCAAGAGACCCAGGAAAGCTAAAGTCATCTTGAACATAGAGCAAAGTGAAAGGACCCGCAACTTAGAATTTCAAGTTGTACACCAGATCTGTGGTAGCAAAACAGCATAAGCTAAAACAATTAGAATGAAAGACACGTTGCCATGAATCTCCCTGAAAATGCTCCCTCTCGTGGCAAGCCCCCCATCCCATCATCCGTGCCAGTCCCTGAAGCAGCTCGAGGGTCCTCTTCTATGAGCACCCTTATGGGGTGCTGCTGTGAGAGCTGCTGCCTGGCACCATCTGATGGAGAAAGGCAGGCTTGCATAACACTGCAGGGTCTTCCTCCATGCTATCCACTGGCCCTGGCCCTGTAAAAACTCTTTCTCTTCCTTAAGTCAAAATAAGTATAAGAGGGCCGGGAAGATGGCTCAGTAGAATAAGAGCTTGCCTGGCAAGTGCAAGGGTCTGAGTTCAATACCGGTTCCACAAAAAAAAAAAAAAAAACACAAAACAAAACAAAACAAAAAAACCAGAAAACAACTATGAGAGATAAACGTTCAATGGATTCAGGGCCTGGGGGCAGCCAGGACCACACAGCTAAAAACATTCAGGAAGGGGACATTCAGAGCTGCTGCAGAAACTGGCAAAGATGACTGGAAAGGAGCGCTGCTCAAAGTGAGGGGCAGTGTTGGGGGGGTTAATGGTCATGTGTCTTTTGCTGCAATTGTTTTAAAAAATTTAAACATTCTCCATATTTTTTAGTTTTATTTTAAAGAGAATAAAAGATAGCAATGAAGCTAAGTTTCAAAACAGGCTGTAGAACAGTTGCAATAGTTGATACATTCTTATTACTTCATTGATAGGAGTTATTCAGAGTAGAAGACGTAGGCACAAAACTTTCTTTTTAATGAATTAAGAGAAACTAGCTGCATAACTATCTTAACTAGTGTGTGTATACATATATTTTCCTTTCCCTTTTTCTTTCTTTCTTTCCCTTTTCTCCTATCAGTTTGTTTTTTTCTTTGAACAGTTTCTTCCCAATTCACAATGTCTAGCTTACGTTTGGGTTTTTGGAGACCAACAAAAAAGTGTAAGCTTTTAACTGCTTCTTTCAATAGACCAGAAAAAATCAGTAGTAAATTATCCAAACTGTCTTACACATATACAAGATGCCTTTTCCCCTTCTTTCTTTTGTGTTTTCCTCATCCCAATTTTACCCTCCCGTTGGATGAATTGTTTCTCTTCTACAGTATGTACTGTACCTTTCGGATTTCATTTACTCTTTCAGATTCTCATCCCAGAGACAATACGATGTTTGCACATGTGGGTCTCACTGACTTCACCTTACCAATACAGTCTCCAGTTGCATCCACTTATCTCTAAAGCCCTGAACTTTATCTCTTTTAATAGCTGAATAATACTCCATTATGTAAAAATACCACATCTCTTTTTTATAATCCATTCGTCAGCTGATGGGCATTTCAAGATCTGCTGCTGTAAACATGGGTACACACACGTTGCTATGATACAATGTTTTCAGTTCTTTTGGAAAAATACCCAAGAGGGGACTAGCTGGCTTGAATGGGCCCTCCAATCCTAGCTTTCTGAGGAATCTTCATGCTGATTTCCTTAGTGTTCGTACAAGTGCGCACTCCCACCAACAGTGTAGAAGGGTTCCTTCTCCCCCACAGTCTCTCCAGCATTTGAGTAACTAACATTCTTGTTGAGGGATTTATACCGTTATATTTATTGACTTCCCGGGATTTCATGGTAAATTATTTATTCTCCCAAAATCATTTAGACTAATGTTTCAAAATAAAATTGTTGTGGTTGGTTCTACAATCTTTAGGTAAAACGTGGCTCAAATTGATTTATTTTATTCATTTATTTTGGCTGTACTAGGGATTGAACTCAGGACCTTGCACTTGCCAGGCAAGCGTTTATTCTACTGAACTGTCACCCCATTCCCCGACTTCTTTTATTAAAGAGTCCACTTACCGACAGTTTATGCGTGGATGTGGGCATAGGGAATCTTTGTGTTTTTTTGCTCAGTTACTCACTTGTTGTCGTGACCTAAAACTTATCAGAATAAAAAGCTGATTAGTTGTACAGCCGCGCGAAAGCGGAGGACACGCAGCACCCTTACCCAAGGAGAGACCCTTACCCAAGGAGAGAGCAGCTGATGTGACCTGTGTGCAGGGCCAGTGCTTCCTGAACACCGAGCAAGAGGGTGTCCTGCTGGTCTTCGCTGCAGGGAGCAGCGGCCGCCCTCGGGCGCAGCACCCCTCCTGCCCCTACTTACTGAGCCACGCAGAGGCGCTGTGCCCGACAGCCGGCAGGGGGGGCGCGAGGCGCGGGGACGCGGCCAGCGCAGGGGCTCCGTGCGCAAAGGTGGCAATGGAGGCCGCCGCGCGGCGCGCGAGGATCGATCCGCGTCTGGCGCTGCTTCTGGCCCGAGGTTCTCATTTCCGGACGCAGTGTGAGCGGGCGCCCGGGTTGAGACACAGCAAACTGGTGTGTCATTCCATCCTTCCGTTCATTTTTGCGTAAAAACTGTGGTATGGAAAGACCTTTTCTAACCAAACTCTTGTCCTCCTTCCCCCTTTTTAAGTTTATTAAATCCCTTCCTGAAGTCCCCTGGCCAGGTGGAGAGCACTACTGTGTACGCGTGCAAGCATCCCTTCCTGCAAGCATTCGCGTACACCCCGGAGCACTTTCCAGCTGGAGAGAGCCCCAGACTCGGTTTGCAGCTAGCTTGCTTCTCGGGGGTCAGCGCTGTCGTGACCTCTGACCTTCAGAGACGTCCTCTCGGGCGGCGAGTAGGGGCTGGTCGCCCGCGTTCCCCATGGGTGGCAAACGCCCCTCCTCGGAGGACTGAGGCCTCCTCGGCTCAGATCCAGTTGGTGCAAGCTGCCGGGGAGTCTAAGTGTAACACTCGCCGCCTTCTCCTCTTTTCCCTTCTAGCCAGCCTTTGCTGCTGCGAGACTGCCCGCTTTGTTATGCATTTAAGGTCTGAACGAGTTCTCCAGCTGATTAAAGGGCTGGCCGTTTAGGAGGTTTTGTTTTCACCTAGGCAGATGTGGGCAGGATATTCAACCGCCCTCAGTAGCTAGGTACTGCCTGGCCTCACTCGAAAGGATCAGAAATGGACGGAGGCAAACATAGCGTGTGTGTGTCCAGAGCGAGGAGGCAGCGGCGCTGACCAGGCTGTGTGTGACTGTGTATAACCGCGGTTTCTTGGAAATTATCTTAGGGAGTTGGAGTAGATGCATTAAAAAGTCACTATACATTTTTGTTTGTTTGATAGCGGGGCAGTCACAGTGTAACCTTTGGAGAGCGGGCCTCAGGGTGCATAGCAACGCAGCGTTTATAAGCTGCCGCCCTTAGTGAGGGCGACTCGCTGACCTTGCGGCTTTGGCAGCGCTAAAGCTGTACCTGCCCGGGAGAAATGAAAAGTGGCAGATTTTCAGCGTTAGGTAGGACAGAAGCAGCTCTGTTCCTGTCTCTCTGGAAGAGAAACTGCTGAACCAACATATAATTAATACTGTTTTCTAAAGTCTAACGCTGGATCTGTTTTTATCTAAGCTGTTCGATTTGTGATGTGCAGATTTTGAATTTTTAAAGATACAATTTGTGATGAAATGACCTGTTCTGCATCTATCAGGAAAAGTCCGCAAATATTATTAATGTGGCAATATTTAAAAGTCATGGAATGACAAATCCAATAGAAGCAGTAGGATCCTGATGGCTTGCATGCAAGGGCAATTAACTGCATGAGATGAAAACAACTTTGTGGTAAATCAACTTTGTGTTCTGATAAATTAATTACTTACTAAATCCTCCCCATTATTTACCCTATGTGAAAGCATCATTACCAATGCAGCAGACACAGACTTAGGGAAAAAGGAAGACTTTCGTGTAATTCTTGAAAGATTCTGGTAATGACTGAAAATAATTTAGAACGAAGACAAAGGATGGGATCAAATAATCAAGGATTTTAAGTTTCTTGAGATGCAAAACTTTCATGTGTATTCCTGTTTTTTTTTTTTTAACTCACCCAGGAAAGCTGAGTTTTTGTAGAATTCTGTAGAGAAAATCCATTTTTTTCTCCCTAGGGAGTGCCTATGTTTATGCCTGTTTAAAAGTTTTAGGCTGGGGAGATAGTTCAGTGGAATAAGTGTTTGCCTGGCAAGCACAAGGTCCTAAGTTTGAACCACAAAAAACAAAACAAACAAACAAAAAGTTTTGGTGGTATGTTACAGAATTTAAAGTAATGTTAATAAGAATTTTGAAGGATCTCACGGATATGTACCATTATTATGTGCAAATTAAAAAAATAATGCAGTAAACTTCATGCAAAAATTTTAATCAAGTATCTCTGAACCTTTCTAAAAAGTAGAATGTGTACATTTTGCAATTTTGACTCAGATTTCACAGTTAAAAACAGGTCAGTTTAAGAATAGGTGCAGGAAGACATGAATTGGAAAGGGGTTTCAGCTCTGGGAATTGCAGGCACCTCAGATCCATGACCGTAATTGTTGCTGTGTTGTGAGGGAGATAAATTGGATATTTTTCTATCAGCAGTCTTTTCAGTTTGTTATATTTAGAAAAATAGCTAGCAGTCTCATTTTTTAAACATGTACCTTGATGGTTGAGGAAGTTGCTTCTAGCTAAAGCCTTCAAAGGTTCTTCAACTGTGCTTCAGGGATACTCCACTCAGCTCAGGGGACAGCCACACAAGGCCCCTGTAATCGCATGCAAATGCACCTATGCATTTTTTATGGACAAAGAATCAGCAGCCTCAACAGATTCTTAAAGAGATTTATGCCCAGCCACAACATCAAGACACTGCTCCACAGGGTTGTTTAGAAAGTTGGCCTGGCCTTTTGATTGTAAGGCTACATTGTTGACTTTAATGTTTCTTCTAAATGTTGATTGCTAGGAGAAATGTCACAACATTTTAGAACACAAACTTAAAAGAAGTTGACCAGCCACAGAGATGTAAGAAGATGCCTACAGGAAGACCTGATTGGCAAGCGGTACTCAAACATCGTGAAATAATAATGTGTCTCCCAGGCCAGAGAGCAAGGGCCCTTGAGCTCAGGATTGATGTTTGAGGGATCTTCGGCTCCTCATGGAGGCTGTATCTCTCCTTATTTGTGCAAGCAGACTGCAAGCAAATATACCATGTGACTTTACTTGAGTGAAACGATGATTTCTTTATCTTCATTCATATTCATAAAATGATTTTTCAGGCATCTGGAGCATTTTCCTTTCAACTCCGAATGAGATATATCTTTACCACATAGGATGAAATACTTTCTTAATGTTTGATCTTCTGAGGTTCACAGAAATAAACAATTGTGGTGAGAACAAGAGCTGACAGTCACAAGGGGCTTCTGTGTTTCATGTAGCAAGCATTTTACATAGATTAGGTCACCAAGCCCAAACAGGAACCTGTTTAGAGTTTAGGTGCAAAAGTCCCCCTCAGTTTCATACGTGTGGAAGGCGACTGGACCAGTGGAGTCACCAGTGATGTCTTCCATGGCTGAATGTGCAGCTGGGGGCAAGGCCTGGCTGGAGATGCCGCCCCCTGGGGCACGGCTCCGAGAGGTGCACTCTGGTCTCAGCCTCTCTCTTTCTACTTTCTGGCTGCCAACTTCTCTGCACAATTTCCTTGCTCCACAACGTTTCTGCCTTGGAACCAACCACCCATGAACTAAAACCATCAACCAAAATGAAACTCTCCTTTTTGAAGTTACAGGTGTTGCATATTTTGACCAAAGGGTGGAAAAGAGATTAAACCAAACCACTTAAGACAGGTCATCTAATGATGTCATGATTTTATACATGACAATATACTTTTTGCCACCCAGCCAGACTGCTACATGACAATATTGAGAAACCTCATAAAACAACTTTCCTAAGGTTTTGTCTTCAGGACACTGTTGCAGCTGGATTAAAACTCACTCACTCCACAGATGTGCCTCTTGAACCTCAGGGTCAAAACGAATGTTAATTAATCCCCTGGGATCGTTTGGGGCTCTTATGACATTGACTAGAACTAATAAATGTGTTGTTTTTGGCAAAGTTAAATATCTCAGAGTAATGTGTGGTGTCTGATCCCCCTCTGTAATGTCTCATTGCTGTCTCTTCGGTCTACTCCTTGCACTTCTTCCACTCTCTGGGAGGCTCTGATATGCTGGGAAACTGTAAGTATGGAATTGCCGTTAAAGTTTAAGGGGGCCTTTCACTAACCTCAGAGGTCACATCTGTAAGAAAAGTGCCCCTGCAGCTATTTGAAACAAATGCCTTCCAGGTGTGTTCTAAGGGAGTGGCTCACAGACTGTTAGACAATGAAGTCTCCACGAGTCATCAGGGTGTTGCACTGGCGGATATTCACAGAGGCTTATCTCAAAGATGCTGGAGATGACAGCATCAGCTGGGCTTCTCCAGTGAGATGCAGTCAGTAGGCCACTGCACTACCAGTGAAGAGAGCCTGGTCCATCTGGGATGACCAGTGACTCACCTGTACCTGACTGTGGTGAAGGTGACACTGCCTGACTTTCTGTGGAGGGGCTGTAGGTGGCCAGGTCTTGTTCATGAAAACACTTTGCTTTCTGTTTTTTTTTTTTTTTTTTTGCCAGCTCAGCCTACCCTGAGGATGGGGTTGGCCTGTGGCATTTGGGTGCTGGGGATTGAACCCCTGTCTCTGTGCTTGTGTGTGCTTGCCTAAGCAGGCATTTTAGTCCACTGACTATGTCCTTAGCCCCAGTACTTTCCGTTGGATCACTGGCTTCCTCAAACAGCCATCTCTTCTGAGGGAACAGTATCATGAGGAGGTTTAAGCTGCCTTTATTTGCAGCCACAGGAGAGAGAAAGGAGACTGGACAGCTCTCATTTCTTTCAAACCAGCATTGCCCAAGTACCAGTCACCATCTAACTGCAACTTCCTTAGAGATCCAAAGTCAGAGACACTCATCACTACTTTGTGTACCAAAGCCCTCAAAAGGCTTCAGTCTCCTACTTGGCGATGTGGCACACAGATAAAAAAGAGAAAGAGATCTGCAGTTCCAAGGGGCTCTGGGATGACCAATGGTTCTCAGTGGAACAAAGGCTCAGAACTTAGAGAGACCTTAGCTTTTATTGGTACCAATCAGGGAGGCAAGTGGGAGTCAAGACAGAGTACTTGGGAGGAAAAACTTTGCAGGCATGGCTTGTAAAGGAAGAACAGTGCTCTCTTGCACCAGGCACAGAGGTAGTGGTACAACAGAGAACTTGTGCATTCAAGGCTGGCACCTGTACTGCCAGGAAGGTACACTTCTCTGTGAGTTTCATGGCCTCAGCTGAGGTGTTATCTCACGTCTTAGCTCTGGAATTGCACAGGCTCTTTCTCAAGCCTCAGTTCTGCTGTGTGTGGGGTTGGCAGTTCTTACCCACGTGCTGCCACTGCTGTGCTGAGACACATTGGTGCCTTGGCCAGGCTGGATCATGTTCTTTGGGGATTAAGGAACACCTGCTTCTATAGAGGTGACTCTTCACATCTCAATAAATAGGGCTGAAGTAAATAAAGGTCAGGTAAAGATGAAAGCCAGGGGATTCATTTCTGAGGGAAACACAGCTTTGTGGTCTTCCACATGCATGCATTGCAGGCATGGGGTGATCTACTGTGTAGCATTAGACAAACTAGAAACTGGACAATAGTATTTGGGAGGATTCTTTGCCATAGAAATATAGAAGTCGATCTGAAAGAAGCACACAAAAATAGAGCTGATAATCAAACTATGTGTGGGTATGGTTTACCAGTTGGCTACTCAGCTTTGCTGCCACTAGATATTTTGAAGATAATTCCTATGCACCAGTACAAGTATGTTTATAGCAGTGTTCCTTGCAGTAGTGACATTTTTTCCTACTAAGAAATTTGAAAATGCAAGCATCCATAGAGAAAAGATGGAAATTATTTGTCCAATGCATACTATGAAACACTAGGTCACTACTGAAGAAAATGGATTAAATATACATTTGCTATCTTTGAAGTGTATGTAAGATACATAAAAGATAAACTAAAGGTCATGTTTTAAATAAAAATATTTTAAAAAATGTATCCTGTTATTTGACCTTGGAGAAGTTTGTATGGATGTCTACCCCACTGTCCACATGATTGCTCCTAGGCTTGGAATTGCAAAGAAGAAAAAAAAAAGATGCACCCTTGCATTTTTTATTTGTTTCTGCATGTTTCCATAACTTTAGTAATACAGAAATCTAATCCAGTAAAGCTTCAGAGTAAGAAGTAGTAAGTGGAGTGCTGTTTGGTAGGAATGAAGAGCAATGGAGAAAAATTGTTTTCTTTTAAAAATGTTTTCTAAATATATTTTTAAACAAGGATGGATTATTTTATTACTAAAATGCCCTTGTAAGATAATTTAAGTATAAAAGTTTAAGAGAGTTGTTTTCTTGTTGAAAGGAATTAATTTCTATTTAACCATGTAGCGCAGAGAATTCTGTTCTGTTTTCTGGGCTGGCATGGCATGTGGTGCTGAGGATTGAACTGTGGTCTCTGCACTTTGCCTAAATAGGCACTTTAGACCACTGAGCTATCTTTTCAGCCCATATGTTGAATTCTTAAATGGTTATTATGCTAAAATTCATTGCAAAATATTACTTCTTATAGAAGGGCACAGGATAGAGTTATTGGGATACGATACCCCACACCACATGCGGCTCTGGCCCCGCCCCCGGTCCGCTGAGCCAGCCACTATCTGGCATGATAGTGCTCACCTGTAATCCCAGCGCTGCGGAGGCTGAAAACAGGAGGATCACTGTGAGTCCGAGATGCGTAGTGAGACCCTGTACCAAATACACTAAAGAAAACTTACAGAAAAGGAAAGAAAATAAGTGAGAAAAACATACAGCGACTAAGGAAAGGAATACATATTATTGAGGCCCTTAATTCATTTTAGGAAAGTCTAAAGTGAATTTCAACCTGTTTTTAAGAAGAAATGATGTGTAACAAAACAAAGCCCTGAAGGAAGCAGTAACAGTAGCAAGTCTTTCCAGATGATGGAAACATTGTATCTAGCTCATATTTCACAGAAGTGATCTAATAAAAGCAAAGCAGTTTGGAAATCGTGGCATAAATTAAGATCACAAACATTCACCCACAGTGAGAACTGCTGATTCCCCTTTCATGCACATGTAGTCAGCATTTTAGACATGTTGTTTTTATCATTTAAATTTTTTAAACTATAAATATATTAGCTAATACATTCATGCTAAACTATTGTATATAACTTGAAAACTAAATCTCTTCCAGACAAAAATTTCGAGGAAATACATTAAAAATATTCAGATAAGCAAAGACTAATGAAATTTTATGCCAGAATTATAATATTCATTTGATGCTGACATAATTATGTTCCATCCTTGAATCTAAATTATCACAAATTCACCTGCTGTCTTATGTTAATTACACTAAAAAATCAAAAGCAAACACAAAACATGAAATGGCCTACTTAGTACTTCGGCAGGATTTACTTTAAAAGAATAACTTCGGACCGGCCAGATAGCTCAGTGGACTAAAGCACCTGCTTAGATAGACACAGGGATGGGGCAGGCTTCAATCCTGGCATGCCATGCTGGCCCCACCCTGGGGATGTGCTGAGACTGTGACTCAGGCTGGGCGTGGCGATGCGCACTTGTAATCTTAGGGCTGGCGAGGCTGACCACATGGAGATCACTATGAGTCTGTTCTGTGTAAAGAGACCCTGGAGACCCTGCACTAAATACATAAAGAAAAGTAAATAAATAAAAGAGCAAGTTTAGAGCAAGAGTAGACACACAAGGTGTTAAAGTAGAAACCTAAAAATCCACCAGAGAAATGTACTAGAAGATGAAACACCGGAAAGCATCTTCACATGAAAGGCAGTTACGGTACAGGGAAGGTAATGTGTGACCAGCCCAACCACATGTGTAAGCTAGTATTCATGTTTTCAGAGCACATAACTTGCCCATGAGAAAACTCACAAGACCCTTTTGAAGTTGGAACATGCGCGGTGTAACATGGTAGAAAACCTTGTGGTACCAGCTCCCAGAGTTGTTTGGTAGATGAAGTAAGTTGCTAAAGATTTCAAAACTGCATTGATGCTAGACAGGTTTAAGCATTTTTACTCATACTATAATATAAAAACACAGAAAAGCTACAGTATAAAAGAGAAAATGTAACATTTTCTGATTCTTTAATAGTCTAAGGGATGGTTTAAAAATTGGTTTCTGTACCAGGACCTTGAGCTTGCCAGGCAGGTACTGTACCACTGAGCCGTATCGCCTCACCTAAGGGATGGTCTAAAGTGGCCACTGTCCTTCAACTAAAATCAGCTACATGAAGTATACATCATGGGGCCATAATATTAAGCTGAGCTATAAATGGCTATGGTTGACAATTTCTTTGAATAACTCACTATTATTGTAGAATGCTGGACTGTGTTGGATTATGGTGTCGAGTTGAAGCACTTAAGTTAGTTGAATGACAATGGAGTGCCCACCTTTGACAGGTGTAGACAAAGGAAGGGGTGTAGAAAGAAAAAATCATGATGTGTGTGTAGAGACAGTACAGTTGGGATAGATAACGCTGTGCTTCTACATAATTCTATGAGAGGCAAGATCTGCACTAATTGTGGTTGGACAGGATATTATGTCAGCTTCTAGTACTACGGTCATCCACTAGGAAAATAATTATTGAATTTTTGATATAATTCAGGTATAAAAAATAAGATAAGTAAGCAGTTACACTATTAATTCACTGATAAGAGATATCTGCTAAAATAATATCTGTAAATATATCATGTATGCACCTTGTACAATACCAAAACATTATGAAAACAATTTGCAATGTATT
>PVKA01051805.1:0-12019 GCA_004027165.1 Ctenomys sociabilis | reverse complement strand
ATTGAAGTTCTATAGTGTGCCTGGGGAGAGTCACATGATGAGAAAACTTTCTCTCAGGCTCTCACAGAGAGCAATCTGGTCAAGCATTGGCCGTGACTCATCCACATGGATGACACAGACAAAGGAACTACAGAATAATGTACAGGACTACAAGATAAACCCTGAGAAGACTTCAATGACCACATAGGAAATATAAAGTTCTTGTGTTGGTATATAAGTTTTAATCTACCTAGGTCTTAACCATCCAGCAGAAAAATATAAAAATGAAGTATACATCGTGAGCCCATAATATTAAGCTGAGCTGTAAATGGATATGGTCGACAATTTCTTTGAATAACTCACTATGGTTGTAGAATGCTGGATTGCGTTGGATTGTGGTGTCGAGTTCAAGCACCTAAATTAGTTGAATGTCAATGGAGTGCCCACTTTTGACAGGTGTAGACAAAGGAAGGGTTGTAGAAAGAAAAGATCATGATGTGTATGTATAGACAGTACAGTTGGGATAGATAACGCTGTGCTTCTACATAATTCTATGAGAGGCAAGATCTGCACTAATGGTGGTTGGACAGGATATTATGTCGGCTTTTAGTACTATGATCATCCACTAGATAAATAATTATTGAATTTTTGATATAATTCAGGTATAAAAAAATAAGATAAGTAAGCAACTACACTCTTAATTCACTGATAAGAGATATCTGCTAAAATAATATCTGTAAATATAATATCATGTATGCACCTTGTACAATACCAAAACGTTATGAAAACAGTTTGCAATGTATTAATTCATCGAATGTGTATGATTAAGGTGTCTTGAAACTCTCTGATTGACATTTGTATTTTAATAAAATAAAAATAAATTAAAAAAAAGAAAAAGCAATAACTGACAGCACAGAAGCACGAAGCATCATTAGAGATTGTTATTAATGCTTGCATATCAACAAATTGAATAAGCCTATAAGAAATCAATAAAATTCTGGACACATATTACATAATTATTGAATGATGAAGAGATATTAAACCTAAATACACCAATAATGAAGGAGCAAATGAATCAATAAAAGTTTCCAAGATTTTTCATTTTTCACTATGAATTGTGCTGATACAATGTGGACAGGCCTGGATCCCTGTAATATGATGTTTTAACTCTTTGAGGAAAATCCTGGAAGGTTTTTCCTTTATGTTCATCCACAGAAGAATGGAGAGTGATATGGTAATTGTGCTTTTAATTTTTCTTTTTTTTTTTTTAGATAAGATCTCACTATGTCGATCAGGCTGGCCTCAAACTTGTGGCAACCCTCCTGCCTCAACCCCTCAAGTGATGGAATCAGAGGCGTGCCCCATCATAACTGGAAAAGCCATGAGATTGTATTGGTGCTCAGTGACACGATAGAGTGTTACTCTTATCAAGAAATATAAAATAGAATAAAAACAAAGAACAAAAGATAGTAAAAAGAAACAAGAACAAAACCTCTGGAGAAAAAAAATTACAAGAGTCCCCCAAATTTTAACCTGTTTAGATGTGTGATTTTGCTCCACGGCCTGTGGTACTGGAACCCACCGGATGTAATATCAGCAATTAGGTGGCTGAGGCAGGCAGATCACTCTGAGTTTGAGGCTAGCCTGCACTATACAGTGAGTTCAAGCCTAGATTGGACTGCATAGTAAAATCCTGTCTCAATAATAAAATGGTTCCCGAAATAGATCATACTGTAAACCCTAAAGCACGCTTCAATAAATGCAAAACAATGAAAATAATCTCCTGAATAGTATTAGATCAAAGAAGAATGAAGCAGAATGCAATTGCCAAAATAAGTTACAGAAACTATAGAAACACATGGAGTTTAAATAATTATTGACTAATCAATGGGTCACAGAAGAAATAGGGAAGAAAAAAAAATCTTAGAATCAAATGACAACATGGGGGTACAGCTCAGTCGTAGAGCATTTGACTAAAGAATCAAATAACAATGAAAGCACAACATACCTAAGTCTATGGGACACCATGAAAGTAATTCTAAGTGGGAAAGTTATACCTACAAATGCACCCATAAAAGAGTAGAGTATTTCAAATAAATAAGCTAATGATGCATTACAATGTCCAATAAAGATGAGAAAAATCCAAATCTGAAAGCAATAGCAGAAAAGAAATTATAAAGATCAGAGCAAAAAATCAATGAAATTGAGAGTAAAATTCACTAAAAAACATTTATGTTTTAAGGAGTTGTTTCTCTGAACAAATGGAAAGGGGATCTGTGAATGGGGAGACAGGAGAGGAGGGTGAAGGGAAAGTAAAAAAGGTTAAGGTAAGATATGTATACATACCAGTCCAACATGGATGAATATAGTTACTGTGTATCACAAAAATATATTAATACAATGGAGAAAAATAAAAGAATACATCTCAACAAAATTCAGGCCATCAGTGCCAGCTAAATAGTTCAACAGATTAAAGCATCTGCTTAGGCAGGCACAGGAGTTCAAACCCAGGGCTTGCCAGGCTGGCCCCGCCCTAGGGTGTGCTGAGACTGCAATTGAAACTGGGTGTGGTGGCCTGTGATTCCAGCAGGTGGATCACTATGAGTCCAATCTATGCAGTGAGATCCTGTACACCCTGTATACCTTGTCCTAAAAAAAACAAAAAAACAAACAAACAAAAAAAAATTCAGACCATGTATGGTAGACTCACAGCTGATTTCATACTGAACAGTGAAGGTTGAAAACATTTTCTCTAAAATATGGAAAAGACAAAGGATACCCACTTTTTCTTGCCTTATTCAAGTATATAAATCCTAAACAGAGAAATTAAGTCAAAGAAAGATGTGAAGGAATATAAAATGGAATGAGGGGGCCCAGGGAGATAGCTCAGTGGTCTAAGTGCCTGCCTGGCAAGCACAAGGACAAAGCTTTGTTCCCTGGTACAGCCTACTCGGAGATGGCACTTATATGGAAAAAAGTAAAGACTACTAGAGATGGTTAAAATTTACAAATAAATTTAGTAAAGTTTAAGATATAAATCCAGCAAAAAAATCATAGTGTTTCAATATAAAAATAGAGGATATTTGAAAAAGAAATCAGAAAAGATTATACTAGCAGCAGCAACAATATAAATACCTATTAACAAATTGAAATACTTAAGTATTTAAAATTATAAGTCATGGATGAAAAATTAAGGATGATACACAATAAAGGTAAAACATTGAACATTTATGGACTATAAAATTAATAATGTCAAAATATTTTCATTACTCAATGTGACCTAGTAATTTGACACAATCATTATCAAATTACCAATGATATTCTTTCCTAAATGAAAAAATCCAAAATTTTTAGCTTCAATGAAGGCTAAGAGGAACAAAGACCTTGATCCAGGGTTGAACCTGGGTTTTATTAATTTGTAAACGAGGGAGTAGCTCGAGGATGAGTGACTGTGAGAGAGGCCAGAAGCATGTTAGTGTTGTGAGCTGGGCTAGGCAATACGCAGAGGAGGATGTTCAGAAGCTGTAGTCTGCTTGACACCACTGAGGTATCTAATGTTTTGGGGTCAGTGATCTTTCATGACCTAAGAAGTCACGGCTTCTTGTCTCTATGCTCAATCCCAACCCACAGCACGGAGTATGGCCTTCATCCCACTCCACTCTCATGTGTTTTTAGGGAGCTACACCATGAGGTAACATCACCCTGCCACCTTGCTTCACAGGCTACACATCAGCAGCTTGGCTGGACCAATCTTCATCACTTACAGCCAATTGGAGGTATAAGGGAAAGTTCCTAGCCATGTACTTATCAGTACATGGAAATAAAGCTGGGCTTAGCCAAGATAATCGTGCTTCTTTCAAGAAAAGTCATCCATCTCATCCTCCATACCCATTAGCAAAAAAACAAGAACTAGAAAATGATGGCTTGGGATGCAGAGAATGATCTACTCTACTCTCTTCCTGTTATTGGGAATATAATTATGATAGTTATCATTGAAACAATGGATGTTCCTCAGAAAACTTAACATAATTTATCGTATTGTCCAGCAACTCCAACACTGAGTGTATGTTCAAATGAAAGTGACCAATATGTTGAGTCATGTTTGTTGAAGCACTATTCACAATGACCAAGATATGGGACAATAAGGTGTCCATAAGTGAATGATCATGTAAAGTAAGTGTGAGACTATGCATAGTAGAATATTGCTATTCCATAAATGTAATTTAGGGTAATATAGATAAATCTCAATGAAGAAAGTCAGACACAGAAAAACAAATATCTAACAACTGTGCTAGGAGTTCCAAAGATGGTGGAGCAGCGAGTGCCAGCAACTCTACTTCTCCAAGACAAAGTGTCTGGAGTCTGGCAAACAATAGCTCAGGGTGAAATTGAAGGGAATGGCAGCAACGTGGGAACCATATCGTAACTGACATAGGAGAAGAAAACAGGATTAAGTGATACAAAAAAATAGAATGCACCATAGAGGAGAGACTGCTCAGTGCCACTGACTGTGGCTGTCCAGCTGCCAGTGGGAAGCAAAGTGAGACTAACAAATTTTGCACATGGAGAACTGGAGAGCTGCACTGGGACTGAAAGACTCATCAGTGGTTGGAAGCAGCAAACAAAACATGGGACACAGGTTGCAGATTGACCCTGTACAGTTCAACAGCTGGAATAACCCTTCCTGAGTGGAAAATTTTGTGGCAGTAAATGTGCCTGCCTAATCCATCATCATATCCAGACAAAAAGGCAGAAAGAGTTCCCAACACAAGAACTTGGGCTGGATTAGACTGAAGAAGAATGCAAACAATCTGGTAGCAAGAAGTCCGGAGTCTGAGTTAGCTCCAGTGTTGCAGTGGAGGAGTCAGAGGAGTTGTGGAGTTCTCAGAGTCTGGCAAAGGGACTTCTTGGGAATCATATGTGCAGTGCCTCACTGGAAAGCTAAATCTGTGTTCTCACTGGACATCTCACAGGTGTAAGTTTTTCTGTTTCTAAATTCAGTAATATGGGGTTGCATTATATTTGTTATTTATTTTTATTTTTTAAATAATACAAAATAGTCATAGAGGAAAACAGCATTAGAAATGATACAAAATTTCACTAAATAAAGTAATAGTAATTCAACAATGGTTGTTGTTTTACATTATTACATGTTGCCATCTTCAAATTAGTTGCTCAAGTTACCAGCTATAAATGTGCAAGATGCATTTAAAGAAAAAAAATACCAAAAATGTCATAAGGAATAAAAAAATAAAGAAAAGAAAGAAAGAAAGAAGCAAAACAGAGTCCAGGAATAGTGCTGTATTCCCGTAATCCCAGTACTGGGGAGGCTGAAAACAGAAGCATCACTGTGAGTTATAGCTGTGTAGTTAGACCCTGTACCAAATACATAAAAAAGTATTTAAAAAAGAAGAAAAGAAATAAAGAATAATAAAAAAAATAAGGATTAACTGCCCCTTCAGAAGAGCAGCAGAAATTGACAGTACAATTATCCAAACCATTCTGCATATGTATCTAAATGTATCTTTTCCACTTTTCTCATTTGTCTTTTTCTTCATCCCAGTTTTTCCTTCCTAATAGTTTCCTGGGTTTATTATGTTGTGACTTTTGTGTATTCTTTAATTTTCTCTGAATATAATAGATGCTCTGGTTTTCTCCCTCATTTCGGCTCCCTATCTAGTTTCTTCACTCCAAATCCCAAAGATAACATCATTACTGTATTTCTTTATTCCTTTCTCAAACACATAATAATCCTCCCCTTAGTTTTTAAATTTCTCAAACTTCTATTTTTGATTAATGTACCCATCCAATCTATCCTTCAAAATACTTCATGTATCAATGAGGTATTTTCATGAAAAAGACCAGTTCTGAAGATAAATGAGTACCAATCCAGCTGTAAAGATAATATTTAAGAATATTCTCAGCAGAAGCAATGAATTGGACACACAACTAAAATACAGAGGAAATTAGGGAAGTCAGTGGATAAACAGCAGCACAGTATGTCAGGAGGAGAAATACAAACGATACACTAACAGATAAGACAATGATAATAAATCACTAACAGATCTTAGTTAAATTTCTTGATGTTAAAGGCCCATTTTCCAGTTAAGAACAGACTGACAGACTGAGTCAAAAAACGAAATCCAATCATCTATTGTATTTAAGAAATTAATTAATTAATTATTTTATTTTTTCTTTGGTGGAACTGGGGATTGAACTCAGACCCTTACACTTGCCAGGGAAGCTCTTATTCCACTGAGCCATCTCCCTGGCCCTAAGAAATTAATTTAATTTAAAATGATATTCATAGACTAAAAATTAAAGAATTCAAAAAATGATTTCATTCAGTAGGACCCCCAGAACAAGCACTTCTTATACTAGACTTGGTAAACCTCCATCTAAAATTGATCAGAAAAGACCAAGAAGGTCACTACATGCTACTTGAGGGAAAAATTAAATAATAAGTGATAACATTTTAGTACATGTACACCAAATACTGGAGCACCTATTTTTGTAGAATGAAACTGCTGAAGTCAAAAGTTCAAATAAATATAAACACAATCATAATAGGGGATTTTAACACCCCACTTTCTCAAAGAGATCGATCAACTAAACAGAAGAACCAAGAACTAAACTTCAGAGCTACACCACTCTCTTGAACACATGAACTCAATGGATAAATACAGAGCATTCCACCCCTCTACAACAGAGTATACATTATTTTCAGCAGCACATGGCATTTTTTTTTCCGAAATAGATAATTTGCTAGTCCACAAAGCCTACTTCAGCAAATATAAAAGAATAGAAATCACTACACACATACTACCAGACCACTGCAAAATTACAACAAAATTAGAAATCAACAACAAAAAATTTCTAAAATCAAAATATTTTTGCAAATTAACAACATACTAAATAATGCCACAGAAGAAATCAAGAAATTCAAAAAATTGTGGAAGTTAATGGCAGAACCTGTTGAAACTACTGGGACAGTAGGAAAGCAGTCATAAGAAGAAAATTTATTGAAATCAGTGTTTATAATAGGCACACTGAGCCAGCTAAATAGACAAGCTGTTCCTAAATCTTAAGACACATAAGAAACAAAAATAAACCAGCTCCAAAGCAAAAGTCAGGAGGGAAAATACAAAGAGTTGAGTGGAAATCAATAAAATTGAGGCCAAAAAAGTAAAAAAAAAATCAGCAAATGTAAGAGCTGATTCATTGAAAGAATAGGTATAGAAGATAAGGCTGAAGACCAGCTTACTAAAAGAAAGTGAGAAGAGACTCATACCAATTTATTTATTTATTTATTTTTTGTGAAACTGGGGATTGAACTCAAGCCTTTGTGCTTGCCAGGGTAGCACTTATTCCACTGAGTCATGTCCCCGGTCCTCTTTACCAATATAATTAGAAATAAAAAAGGTGAAGTCACACAGACATTGTGGAAATCCAGAAGACAGTAGCTGCTTCAAAAAATTACAGTTCAACAAATGAGCAAATTTTGATGAAATGGACAGATTTCTAGACATATACATATTATCAAAACCAATCCAAGAAGGTATAAATATTCTTACCAACAGAATAGCAAGCAATGAAATTGACAGTATTAAAAAAGCTAACAACTGATGTCATTACTGCTGAATTCTGTGAAAACATTAAGGATCTTCTATCATTGATGCACCTCAAGTTCTTCAAAGAAATTTACAAGGATGGAGTACTCCCATACTTGTCTATGGAGTCTAATATTACCCTGATCCTAAAGCCAGATAAAGACTTAATTGTAAAAGAAAATTATAGGCCAATATCCTTAATGAATGTAGATAAATATCATCAACAGGATATTAGTACATAGAATACAGCACAATAGTAAAAAGACCTTGTATCATGATCAAGGTCATTACAGAGATGCAAAAATAGTTCAGCATATATGAGAATACCTGTAATACTTCATATGAATACAAGTGATATGAAAAAGATATGACCATATAAATTGATGCAGAAAAGGTTTTTAAAATTAATTAATTAATTATTTTATTGAAGAATAAATAGCAATGAAACAGTTTCAAATCAAATTAGCAGGACAGACTCAATGATTAACACATTGCATATTGTTTTCATAGTGGTTTTTTGTTGTACAAGGCACATTCTTGATATTCTACTTACAAACACCATTAGAGCAGATGTCTCTAATCAATGAATTAAGAGAATGTAGCTGTATACTTATCTTATTTTTTAAAGCTGAATTATAGTACAGTTTCAATAAAATACTTTCTGCCTTGTTATCTTTCTAGTGGTTGTCCATAGTACAAGAAGCTGACAGAATAGCCTGTCCAAACACCATTAGTGAAAATCTTGTTTCTCATAGAATTATACAGAAGTACTGCATGTTTATCCTAACTGTACTGTTTATACAAACACAGAATGGTTCTTCCTTTGTAGCCCCTTTTTTTTTGTTTAGTCCTGTCAAAGATGGGCATTCCATTGTCATTCAATTATTATACATGCCTGAACTCAACGAAATAATCAAACACAGTCCAGCAGTCCACAATAATAGTGGGTTATCTGAAGAAGTTGTTGACTAGAGTCATTTACAGCTCCGCTTAATATTATGGCTTTATTTTATATAACTCATTTTTATACTTTTCTGCTCAATGGTTAAGACTGAGATAAAGCAAGACCTACATAACAAAAAAATGTAGCTTTTGTATATGATGAGATCAGTCAAGTTCCCTCAGGGCTTATCCTGTACCCCTGCACCTCACTCTGTAGATCCTTTGTCAGTGTCAGCCATGTGGATGAGTCATGGCCTTTGCTTGATCAGTTGGCTCTCTGTGAGAGCCTGCGAGAATGTTTTCTCTCCTTAGGCACACTGTAGATCATCTATTGCATTCCTCTGTGGCTCCATAGTCTCCTTGATCAGAAAATTTGGGGCACAAGTGAGTTTCATGATGTTACAGTACAGGTTCTCCTATGTCCCAAGTCTTCACTGACCTTGAAAGGCTATGGCCAAAATGTTGGATGATCATGCAGCCCTTCCATTTCTAGAATTTTGTTCTGTGAACATAGGTTGTTTACCATCCAGAAGAGAAGCTGATTAGTACCATGCAACATATGCAGTTTATTTGACCCGGTCTGACTAACTTCTTTTTAGCTGTTGCTGTACATTTCTATTTGTATTTCTTCTTTTGATTTCTTATACTAGGAAGACTATACAAAATTGGCACGTGTGTGTCTGGTTTATTTCACCTATGAGTATATGTTCAAGTGGCATACACTTCAATATAAATACTTCAAGTTTATCATTCTTTATAGGTAATAATATTCCATTGTATAGAAATACCACAACTTTTTCAAGCATTCCTCATGTGAAGGGCATCTTGGTTGTTTCCAAGATTTAGCTATCACAAATTGTGCTTCTATAAACATAGGTACACATATAACATTATGATATGATGGTTTCAGTTCTCTGGGAAAATTCCCAGTAGGGGGATAGCCAGCTTGAATGGGATTTCCAGGCCTACTTTTGTGAGGAGTCTCCACATTGATCTCCAGAATGGTTCTACCAGTTTACATTCCCACCAGCAGTGGAGAAGTGTTCCCTTTTCCCCATATCCTCTCCAACATTTGTTGTTGGTTTATTTCTTTATGACAGCCATTCTTTCCAGAGTAAGATGATATCTCAGTGTTGTTTTAACTTGCATTTCATGGATGGCTAGTGACGTGGAACATTTTTTCATATATTTATTTGTTTCTTTAATTTTGTCCTCTGAGAAGTGTGTATTCATCTGATATACTTATTTCAGGATTGGGTCTTTAAATTTGAGGGCCTTAATATATCTTAGTTCTTTTTATATTCTAGAGAGCAGACCTTTGTGTGAGTGCTTGTTAGTTAGGATGTTTTTGAAATTTGTGGCTTGTCTTTTCACTTTGTTGACAATTTCTTTTGATGTGCAGAAACTTCTCAAGAAGAGTTGATCCCAGTTGTTAATTTTCAAGTGTTTCCGTGTGAATACATGTTTGTTCATGAACTTTTTGCCTATCCCTATGTCTTCAAGAGTTTCTCCTCATTTCTTGTCCAGGAGATTGAGTGTCTCTGTTTTAATGTTTAGATCTTTAATTCACCTTGACTTTAGCTTAGTGCATGGTTATATACCTGGGTCAAGTCTTAGTTTTTGGCATATAGAAAGCCAGTGTTTCCAGGACCATTTGTTAAAGAGGCTATCTTTCTTTCAGTAAACGTTTTTGATCCCTTGGTTGAACATCAGGTGGCTGAGTGTGTTTGCAGAGGCGTCTGCATCTTCTAATCTATGCCATTCATCCTCAGGTCTATTTCGTTGCCAATATCATGTTGATTTTATTTCAATAGATTTGTACTATAATTTCAGGTCAGGAATTGTGATGCTTCCTGCCTTGTCTTTCTTGGCCAGGATTGCCTTTGCTATTCTAAGTCTTATCTGGTTCCAAATTAATTTTAGAAATGATTTCTCTAGGTCTGGGAGGTATGTTGGTGGCAGTTTGATAGGGGGTGCATTAAATCTGTACAGCAATTTTGGGAATATGGCCATCTTCACTATGTTGATTCTTCCTATCCAGGACTAGAAAATATCTTTCCATTTTCTGAAATCCTCTATAATTTCTTTACATACAGTGTTATAATTTTCTGTGAAAAGATCTTTCTCTTCCTTGGTTAGGTGAATTCCAAGGTATTTCATTTTCCACAGTGGTATTATAAAAGGTATTGTTTCTATAGTTTCCCTCTCAGTGTGTTTGTTATCTGTGTAGAGGAATGCTATCGACTTTTGAGTACTGATTTTGTATCCTGCTATGCTACTGAATTTCTGTTTCAATTCTAATAGTTCTTGGTGGAGTTTTTGGGGTCTTCCAAGTAAAGTATCATGTCATCTGCAAATAGTGATAATTAACTTCTTCTTCACCTATTCTTATTCCCTTTATTTCTCCCTCTTTTCTAATGGCTATTGCTACAGGATCCAAAACTATATTGAATAGGAGGCATGATAGAGGACATCCTTGTCTTTTACTCTTGATTTAAGAGTAAAAGATTTCAGGTTTTCCTCATTTAGAATTGTATTAGCTGTTGGGTTGTCATAGATGGCTTTTATCAAATTGAGGCAGAGGCCGTCTATTCCAAAATTCTGTAGGGCTTTGAACATGAATGAGTGTTGGATTTTGTCAAAAGCTTTTTCTGTATCAATTGAGAGGATCATTTGGATTTTAGATTTCGCTCTACTGATATAGTGCATTACAGTAACAGATTTTTGAATACTGAACCATTCTTTTTTTTTTTTTTTTTTTTTCTTTTTGAGAAAGGGTCCTACTATGCAGTTCAGGCTGTCTGGCCTCAAACTCACAACAGTCCTCCTGCCTCAGCCTCCCAAGTGCTATTCTTGCATCCCTGGGATGAATCCTACTTGGTCATCGAGTATGATCTTCTTGATGATTTGCTCTATTCTGTTTGCTAGGATTTTATTGAGGATTTTTGCACCTATACTTATCAGGGAGACTAGCCTGTAGATCTCTTTTTTGGTTGTGTCTTTCCCTGGTCTTGGAATCAGTATAATACTTGCTTCCAGAAATGATTCTGGGAGGACTGCTTCCTTTTCAATTTCATTGAAAAGGTTGAGGAGTGTAGGGATTATATTTTCTATAAATTTCTTGTAGAATTCAGTTGTGGATCCATCAGGACCTTGATTTTCTTTGTCAGCAGGCTTTTTGTTATGTTTCATATCTCGCTGGATTTTATCAGTTTATTGATAGCTGTTATGTCTTCTTTTTTTGTTTTCATTTATTTTTATTTTATTAAAATACAAATGTCAATCAGAGAGTTTCAAGACACCTTAACCATACACATTCAATGAATTAATACATTGCAAACTGTTTTCATAACGTTTTGGTATTGTACAAGGTGCATACATGATATTATATTTACAGATATTATTTTAGCAGATATCTCTTATCAGTGAATTAAGAGTGTAGTTGCTTACTTATCTTATTTTTTTATACCTGAATTATATCAAAAATT
>PVKA01051804.1:0-12019 GCA_004027165.1 Ctenomys sociabilis | reverse complement strand
ATTTCAATAAAATAAAAATAAATGGAAAAAAAATGAAAAAAAAAAAACACCTATAAAAAAAAATCTTGCTAATTTAAGACTATTGTCAGTACATGGATAAATGCTCAGGAAGTATGTTCATCAAAAATTGTATTGAAGAAAGTAAGAAACATAATTCTATTGGTGAAATTAGTAATAATGTTATGGGCAGATAAGTTATGTAAAATTTAATAACATGTTCATAGTGGGGCTGGAATCTCAAGAACATTAAGTCGGTGGTGAATACCTCTGAGCTGTGGCTGTGAGGGTGAACCTGAGGAAGACAAGACCTACAGAGTAAAGCTACACAAGAAAGATTTTCATACTTCCCTAAGTGATTAATGGAAGTTTTAGATAATACCGTAATTCATATTACCATTTTGAGTTTTCCCACAGAAGCAGATCATTATCTCACTAGGGATGGACCACTGTATCAGCCACTATGACAAAAACTGAGACCAAGGCTACTAAAATGAAGACTAAAATCAAAACTAAAACTATAGATTATTTGCAAGGATTAAGCACATCATACATATGCCTTGCTGTGTAGCCCCACTTCCTTATTGTACTAATATTTGCTAAACAACTATACTTATAACCTTATTGGTTGGTCATAGTTTAACTTATGCTGTACTCAGTTCATGAATTTATTCTGTGAAACATTTTCAGAGAGATGATCTCAGCAGCAACTGACTCACGACCCTTCCTACCTCAAGAGCTATTTATATCCTCCATTCTTATAACCTAATAAATCTTTCCATAAGGGCCAAGGAGATGGCTTAGTGAAATAAGTGCTTCCCTACCAAGTGCAAGGGTCTGAGTTCAATCCCAGTTTCCACAAAAAATAAAAAATAAATACATAAATAAAATAAATACAGAGATAAATCTTTCCATAGTCTTAACCTCCTTTATCATTTGGAATTTATTCTTTGATTTTAACGTACATGGACTTTGCACATAGGTTATTTAGTAGGTTAGCAGTTATATATCTTCTATACCAATAACCCATATTCACTTAGCAATTTTTATGTCCCTGTATTCATTATATCACTTCATCTTCATAATCCTTGAAGAATATATCATAATTAGTCCATTTTTCAGATGTAGAACCAGAGGCATCAAGAAATTACAAACACTACTCAAATACCTACACCAAATTAGAAAGACAGGTATTGAGTCTGTGTAATCTTATTAGACAGCATAGACTTCTCAACATGCATCAGGTAACAAAACTCAGATATCAAAGGTACTTGTTCTCAAGTTTCAGGTTGCTAAACAGAGTTCACCTATCCATATGCAATTCTTCCCCAAATTTCAATATTTTTTTCTTAAATAGATGTTTTGGCATGTTTGATGTCTATTGGCTACTGGAAGTAAAATGGTGAATACGAATCTGTGGTTCTTCCACTGAAAAAAAAATCAATACTGTAATTCATAAAATGTGGTAACAGTGAGGATGGAAGAAAGCAAATGGGTTTGAAAGATATTTAGGACTTAGAATAATTAGGACTTGAGGAATAAGGTGAAAGTGCTAAGAAAGACATTCAACTTGTCTCTGGGTTAGATTTGTAATTTCCAAAGCTGGGATGAAGGATTTAACACACACTAAACATGGAATATTTGGAGGTTTGCAGACTTCTCTTATGGAAAAAGAATTTTAAAGACCCGCCACTATGTGGCATTGGAAAATTTTATTAGGCAGCAATTACAAAAGAACTGTAAATACCTAAAGAGAGATGGTTATTTGATGAGCTAAACCTGGATACCTTTATGCGGTCTTGGGGATGTATTTAAGGTGGGTGATCTCAAATGTGTATTTTATGGTCTTTAAAGTTACGGTTTTGGTGGTCTACTTCAAAATTTACACTATTTACACGTTTTAGCAGTTGAGATATTTTGTCTCCTAACATTTCTTTCAGGAAGGAGAAAACACAATTTAAAAGTGAAAAGAATACTGCAAAGGCCAATTTACAGGCATAATTTGACTTTAACACTGGCCAAAATTTACTAAAAGTGCTTGAGTAAATTTTGTGTCCTCAATGTGCAGGTAGTTCAATATTTATAATTTTAAATACTAACTTTCTTGTCCCCTGTTTTCCTATTTTAAGTTTTTTCTATCTTATCTCAAAATCACAATCAAGGAGTTGATTGGAAGGTTTTGGGTAATTCATAAAATCTTATTTAAGTATGTTGACTTAGAAGCACATATAGGACATCAGAGTGGTAGCTGAAAATTAAACTGTAAATCTCAGCAGAACACTCTGTATCAAAGATATCAGAATGAGGGATCATCTGCATAAAAATGATAAATTAAGGAGCCGGGTTATGAACTCCGCAAAAATGGGGAAGGAAAAAAGAGATTCAAGAAAAGATTAATATTTAAGAGGTAGGCAGAGCAATTGTTACAGATCATGATATGTAATCACCCTCAAGATATAGATAGATATAAAAATGATAGATACAGATACATGTGTAGCTCAAAAAATGTACTGTTTCTATTTAAGGCAGTGGTATGCTAGTTTGTTGTACCAATCCTGCTGAGAACATGAAGAAAGTTAGACACATCAGCATATCTGACAACAATGGGAATTTTAGCAAGCAGGAAGGACATTTGGGACTAAACTCCAAAAGAAAATGAATCCAGGGAAGACATGATATTTAGAATAATTTTCTTCAAGGCATAGTTGCATTTCAGATACAATAACTGACAGACCCAAAGATTTATGCAGAAATTTTGGTTGTCTCACATGACTAAGAAAATTTATTGATGTTTGAGACCCTGAAAGGATGACGAACCCTGACAAAGTAAACAAGTTTCCATTTAGGATTTTGTAATAAAGTATACTTTATAAGTAATAATTAAATAAAAATATATTATCCTTTATAAGGACTAAATTACAAATTTGAATTAGTATATACCTCGATTGAATTAAGGGAATCTGAGCCTAATCTAAATGATTTGTATAATGTTCACTAAAATATCTCTGAGAATAATAATGTTGATATTACAATTATCAATTGTTTGCATCTAAAGAAAATGCCAACTAGTAAAACAAAAGAAAACAATCAAAAACATATAGAACTTCACCAAATAAAACAGTAAGAGTTTGACAGTGCTTGCTGTATTACATAGTATTGTTTTCAAATTAGTTGGTTAGGTTTTCAGATATAAACATGCAAAATTGGTTTTGAAGAGTTACAAGAAATTAAAAAGGACAAGGAAAAGAATTAAGCATCAACTGTTCCCCTCTTTAGAGCAGCAGAACTCAGCAGTACAATAATCCCAAACATTTAACATACAGACATAAACATATCTCTTCCCATATTCCACATCTTTTTCATCCTCCCAGTTTCTCCTTCCCTTTGAACAGATTCTTTACCTTTAACCGTATCTATTGTACATACCAGATTTTATTTACACTTTCAAATTCTTAAACTAGAGAGACATTATTATTGCATATTGAGGTCTGATTTATATCTGAAGAGTAAGGTCTCTAGTTGTATCAATTCATATAGAAAAACCTCAAATTTATCTTTTTCATAGCTGAATCATTCTCCACTGTACAAAAATGTTTTTATCCATTCCTCAGCTGATGGGCATTTGGGATGTTTCCAAGATTTAGCTATGACAAGTTTTGCTCCTATACACATAGGGGAACAGTATATTGTGATGTTAATGCAATTTCAGATCATTTAGAAAGATATCCAGCAGCGGAATAGTTGGGTTGAATGGAACCTCCAATCATAGATTTCAGAGAGATTTCCACACTTATTCACATAGTGGTTGTTGCAATGTACACTCCCACTAACAGTGGAGCAGGGTTCCTTTTACCCCAGAGCCCCTCCAGTAATTGCTATTGGTTGACTTCTTGATAAAAGCCATTCTTTCTGGCATAAGATGATGTTAACATTTTTTCATGTATTTATTTGTCCTTTGTATTTCTTTGTCTGAGAAGTGTATATTCATTTCACATGACCATTTTGTATTAGGTCTTTGACTTTTAGAGGCCTTATTATTTAAAGTTCTTTATATGTTCTAGAAAGAAGTCCTTTGTGTGAAGGATAGTTGGCTATAAAAATTTTTCCCAATACATGTGTTTTCATTTTACTCTGTTGGTGATGTCTCTTGATGTGTAGAAAGTTTTCAAAAAGAGGAGATACCAGTTTATGATTCTTTGAAGTATTTCCCAGGTGGTTTTGTTTTTGTTCCTGAAATCTACCTAACCTATGATTTCTACCGACTTTCTCTTACAGAAGGTTTAGAGTTTCATTTTTCATATTTAACTCTTTGATGCATTTTTAGTGTATTTTTAAATATGGGGAGAGACGGGTCTACCTTTAGTTTTCAACATGTGGAAAGACAGTTTTTCCAGTTTCTTGGGTGAATTCATAATCCCAATCATTAAAGAGGCTATCTTTTTTTCCAATGAATATGTTTGGTCCACTTTTCAAAGATAAGGTGGGTGAGTATACTTGCAGTTGTGTCTGTACCTTACAATCTGTTCCATTGATCCTCAGGTTTGTTTTATACTGCCAGAACCATCTGCTTTTTTCACAATACCTTTATAGTATAATTTTCAGTCAGCATTGTGATACCTCCTGCCTTGTCTGCATTGCTCAGGATTTCATTTGCTATTCTAGATTCCATCTGGTTCCAGATAAAATCTTTTTATTTATTTATTTTTTTGTGGAACTGGGGATTGAACTCAGGCCCTTGCACTTGCCAGGGAAGCGCTTATTCCACTGAGCCATCTCAGCCCCTCCAGATAAAATTTTAAAAATGCTTTTTGTAGATTTATGATGTATACTAGTAGTATTTTAACTGGGATTGCATTGAATCTGTAGAACAATTTTGGACTATGGCCATTTTCACATTGTTGGTTCATGTTATCCAAGACCAAGGAATATCTTTGCATTTCTGACATGCTCTTCAATATCTTTTCTCAGAGTACTGCAATTTTCATGTATAAATATCAATATATACTTATACTTAAATGTAATACAACTTATCAACAGAGACAAAGACAAAAATTACATGATCCTCTCAATAAATGCAGAAAAAAACTTTTGACGAAGTACAACACTCACTCATGACACAAAACTTCAGAAAATCATAATAGGTCATCTTTACCTCAACCTGATAAAAGCCATCTATGACAAACCAATAGCCAACATAATACGAAATGGACAAAAGTTGAAAACATTCCCTTCAAAAGCAGGAAAAGAAATTGCTTTATTTGTGAGATTAATAAGTATTTCATTTGTGGTTGTTATTGTGAAAGGTTTCATTTCCCTAATTTTTTTCTCATTCAGTCCTTATTTGTGTATAGAAATGCTATTGATTTTTGAGTCTTAATTTTGTATTCTGTAATATTACTGAATTTGCTTATTAAATGTGTGAGTTTCTTGGTTAAGTCCTTGGGGTTTTCTATATATAGTATCATGTCATTTGATAATTTCATTTATTCCATATTAATCAGTATTTTTATTTCCCTCTTTAGTGTGATTGCTCTGGCTACCATTTCCAGAACCATACTGCATACTAGTGGCACCCTAGCAATCAAATCCTGTCGCTTCACTCCTCCTGAGCAGGTGCTTTAATTTGTTGAGCTAACTGGCTCTTTCTTCTGCTGTTGATTTCTTTTTTTGTGCAAAACATTTTTAATAAAATGAGATCTCATTTATTGATTATTTATATTATTTTTCATGTGATCAGTGTTTTGTTTATAAAGTGCCTAACCTATGTCTTCAACATTTCACCCTATTCTCTCTTTTTCTGAAGATTTCAATATTTTATTTTAATATTAAATATTGTAACATTGTTGATCCACATCAATTTTAGTTTACTGCATGGTAATACTGGACATGGGTCTAGTTTTAATCTTTGGCATGTGGAAAGCCAGTATTTCTAACACTATTTGTTAAACAGGCCTTCATTCTTCCAGTGAAAGTCTTTGATTCTTTTTTGTAAAACATACTTTAGCTGAGTGAGTAGTCCATTCCAATGATACATATGTCTGTATTATTGGTGCAAATATCATGGAGTTTATAACAGTCACATTGTGCTAATTTCAAGCAAGTGTTAATTTCAAGTCAGGGGCTTGTGATGCACCCTTCTTTGCCTTTGTTGCTAAGAATTGTGTTTGCCATTCTGGTCTCTCTCTCTCTCTCTCTCTCTCTCTCTCTCTCTCTCTCTCTCTCTCTCCCTCTTGTTTTAATGTATTTGGATGTTGCAGGATCTCACTATACAGCTAGGACACATGGTGATTCACCTCCTTTCAGCCTACCCAGTGCTGGAATTACACACCTATGCCACCACATCCAGAATCTAGCTCGGTCAGTCCGGCCAAGGGGTAGCACTGGACCACCATATGGTGCCAAGTATCTAACCATTGTCCTTGTGTTTGCATAAACTTGCCTAAGGAGGTAATTTAGCCTACTGAGCTATCTTGCCTACCCTTCTATGTCTGTTCTGATGCCAAAAAAATTTTGGGAATGTTTTCTCTAGTTCTGTGGGATATGATAATGATATTTTTTACTGAGATTGCACAAAACCTCTGTAAGGACTTTGAGAGTAAAACCATTTTATTCCATTGTTTTTCTCTCACCCATGAGCAAGAAATAGCTTTCCATTAACCAATATTCCCTGAAATACCCTTTTTTATACTCATAGTGATTCTCCTGTTTACAGCCTCCCAATTGCTGAGATTATAGTTATATGCCAGGACACCCAGTCTCTATAATTTTCAATGTATAGATCTTTCACTTCCTTTGTTAAACTGATTTCTAAGTATTTCTTTTTATTTGGATGTTCTTATTATTTTATTTTTGTTTGTACCATGGATCAAGCTCACAGCATCTTGTGTTTGCCAGGCAGATGCTTATACCACTGAATGAGTCCATCCTATCATGATGCTATTGCAGATGGTCTGAGTTCCCTAATTCCTTTTTTTCCTGTATTTTAGGGAAGGCTCTACAGGGTCTTACTAGTAGATAGGAGTTATAATGATCCTCCTGTATACGGCCTCCCAAGTGCTGGAATTACAAACCCCCACCATCATGCCCAGTCTTAATCACCCTCTCAACATGCCTCAGGGTCGAGGATGGCTTGGCTGGACAAGGGATCGAATCTTTCACACCCAGGGTCTGTTTTCAGGCACTTCAGTCTGCTGAGTTATTTGTCTGGCCTCTAATTTCTCTCTTAGTAAGTTTATTGTTTGTGTACAGGAATGCTATTGATATTTTATTTAATTTTTTATTCATTTTAAAGGGAAAAATGATAAAATAGCAATGAAACTGTTTCAAAGCAGTTTAGTAGGACATTTACAATAATTAATACATTGCATATTATTGTTTTCATAGTAGTATTCAAAGGACAAGATGCAAACATGATATATTGTCTAAACACGATAGCACAAACATTTCTTCTCATTGAACTAGGAGAGAGCAGCTGTATATCTGTCCTTTCTTTGTCTGTATTTTAGGGAAGAGTCTGCATGGTGTTCAGTATCTCATTACTAGTTTGGACTCATAGTAATTCTCCTGTTTACAGCCTCCCCATTGCTGACTTTATAGGCGCATGCCAGGACTCCCAGTCTCTCTCTTACTCTCTCCTTTCTTTTTTACCCTCATCATTTATTTTCAATATGTTGAACATTAAACCTAATATGGAACTAGCCTTTCTTGCTTTGTTGGTTGAAATTAAACAACATACTGAAAATAAATGCTATTAATTTTTTAGTGTTGGCTTTGTATCCAAGTACAATACTGCATTTGATTATTAAACATACAAATCTTTTGGTGAACGTTTTATGGAACTGTTGTGTAGAATATCTTGTCATCTATGAATAATAATAATTTAAATTTATACCTTCCTATCCCCCTATCTTTTAATGCGTTCTCTTGTATAATTGCTCTGCCCATTATTTCAAGACTTATATTGAATGAGAATGGGGACAGTGGACAGCCTTGAATTTAGAATGAAAGTTTTCAGTTCTTGAATATGAGGATGATTGTTGATTGTTCATAGATGAATTTATCAAATTTGTGAGGATTTTTATCATAAATGAGTTTTTGGACTTTGTCAAAACCCTTGTATGGCTCGATCCCTCCCACTCCCGTCCAGCTGCAGAGACCAGCCCAAGACAACGCAGCCGACTCCACCATCCTCCATTCCGCCCACGCCCGAACAGCCCCAGAGACCTGCAGAGACAGCGAGACCCATGCCAAAAGCCTCCTGGACCCTAGCCAAGCCGCCCAGCAAGAGACCGGCCTGAGACAGCAGCTGACTCCAGCGGCCTTCAGGATCACGTCCCCAGCTCTCCCAGCGAGTGGGAATTGGCATGACTCAAAAACCTTCCCAGATCAGTGAGAGTGTGGTGAGTCTGAGGGAGAGCCATTGGCTTCTTCCCACGTGTGCTACCCAGATCCTTGCCCCCAGCCCTTCAAGCCAGTGACTGGCCTGAAACCTCAGGACCCTCTCACCAGCACCTCCCCAGATCCCCTGCCCAAAAGCCCACTGAACGAGTGGGATTTACCCGATTCTCTGGGCATCAGAGTTCAGTAAGTGTAGAAATCCAGGCCCACTGTGACCAAGAAACATTTCCCAGGGATTCCCTGCCCCCCCCCCATTCCCCGTGGCCCAGAGAGACATCCAGGCTCACTGTGGAGAGAAACATTTCCAGGTGATTACCGGTCCCACCCCACAGCCCCAGAAACAGTGCAGGTCAGGTTGGAGTGAGAACTCCAAGCGTGCCACGCTGGAGGGACATTTCTCAGCAATCCCTGGTTCACGCCACAGACCAAAACCCAGCACAGCCTGGCCTGTGAGTCAGGGTTCCAGGCCCACTGCACCAGTGGGACATTTCCCAGCCTTCTTGGGTTACAGCCTGTAGACCCAGACCCAGCACAGAATGGCCAACCCAGTACAGCCTACTCAGTGAATAAGATCATCCACTATTCTTTTGCGAGCCCAGAAGACCCACAGAAGCCCAGGACTGCCCACCTGGGGAAAGACCAACCAGACAAAGGAGGGCTGACCCTGGTAAGTTTCCAGATCCTCGCACCAAAGCCAGCTAAGACGGGGAAGTTTCATTACTTGCTCTACATCCCAGTTCAGTTTTTGGTAGCCTGAACAGGGAACCAACAGAGGGGAACCAAAGGAGATGCAGGAAAAAAGAAACTGAACACAACAGCTAGATCTAGGATAGGCATACCTGGAAAATCTCAAACTTACTAGACTGGCACCCGAATCTCATAACAAGCTAAGGTTATAGCTGCACCAAAGCACTATATTCAAGGTCAAGGTCAGTGCTATACAAAATAACAAAAACAAGGGGAAAAATGTGATCCCAGACCTTGAGTCCACCAGGAAGGGCAGAGGACACTAGCTCAGCAGCAATGAATGAATTAACAGATACAGCAGCAAGGGAACAACAGCAGAAAGCTATAGAGGAAATAAAACGAGAAGTAATTCCCCAAATTAAAAAAAGAAATATCTGAATACATAGTATCTGAAATAAAGAATGAACTTCAGAAACATTGGGTGGGAAAACTATGCTCACCCAGAACAAGTACAGAGAGCACTATTCCACCTGATATATATGAGTTAACAGCATCTGAAACAAAGAAACATCAGCAGAGAGATCATGTGGAACTCAAAGCAGAAATATGTTCAAAAATTAAAAAAGAAGTTTTTGAAGTCATAGGATCTGAAGTACAGAAACAAGTCCAGAAATATACAGAAGAAATCCAATTTGGAAGAAACACAGCAGAAAAAGAATTAATAACTACCTCTAAAGAACACATGGATAAAAAAATTGAGATTAGAAATATGATGGATTCCTTGAATAAGAAATAAAGAAAAGAAATAGAACACACGAAACACAGTCAAAGAGATATAGAAGAACTAAAAATATCAATCACGAGTCTACTATGGGTTTCTGTAGAATCTATTGTGATTTCAACCTTTTCATTTATAAGTAGTAGAAGTTGAGTTCTTTGACTTTATTTTATTGAGGAACAAATAGCAATGAGACAGTTTCGAAACAAATTAGCAGTACAGATTCCATAATTAATACATTGCATATTGTTTTCATAGTGGTTTATGTTGTGCAAGGTGGATACATTATATTCTGTTTACAAACACAATTAGAGCACATGCCTCTAATAAACGAATAAGAAAATGTAGTTGTGTACTTCTCTTAATTTTTAAAGATGAGTTATAGTAGAGTTTCAATAATTAACACTTTACATTGTTATCTTCCTAGTGGTTACCCATAGTACCAGAAGGTGACAGGATATCCTGTCCAAACACAATTAGTGCAAATATTTCTTCTCATAGAATTATGAAGAAGTGTTGCATATTTATCATAACTGTACTATTTATACAAACACAGAATGGTTCTTCTTTGTATCCACTTTCTGTGTTTAGTCCCATTACTGGTGAGTATTCTACTGTCATTCAATTATTATAGGCACTTGAATTCAGCAAAACAATCTAACAGAGCATAGCAGTTCAAAATAATAGTGGGTAATCTGAAGAAATTGTAGACCAGAGCCATTTACACCTCAGATTATTATTATGGCCTCATTATATATACTTTATTTTTATACTTTTCTGATGGAAGGTTAAGACAGAGATAAAGCAAGACCTATAAAACAAAAAATGTAATTTTTCCATGTGATGAGGTCAATCAAGTTCACTCGGCGTTTATCCTGTAACCCCTTACCTCACTCTGTAGAACCTTTATCAGTGTCAGCCATGTGGATGAGTCATGGGAATTGCTTGACCAATTTTCTCTCTGTAAAAACCTGACAGAAAGTTTTATCTCCATGTGACTTTCTTAGGCACACACTGTATCATTGAGCACGTTCCTTTGTGGCTCCATAATCTCATTGATCAGAAAATTTGGGGCACAACTGAATTCCATGATGTTACAGTAGAGGTTCTCCTGTGTACTGAGTCTTCACTGACATGGAAAGGCTCGGGCCAAAATGTTGGCTGACCTTGCAGCCCTTCCATTTCTCCAATTTTAATCTGTAAACTTATGTTGTTAACCATTCAGAAGATAAGCTTTTTAGTACCGTGCAATATATGCAGTTCAATTTACGCTGTCTGGCAAAATTCTTTTTAGTTGTCATACCTTTCTATTTGTATTTCTTCTTCTGTTTTTTTTTTTTCTTTATTTATTTTTTATTTTTATTTTATTAAAATATAAATATCAATCAGACAGTTTTAAGACATCTTAACCATACACATTCGATGAATTAATACATTGCAAACTGTTTCATAAAGTTTTGGTATTGTACAAGGTACATACATGATATTATATTTACAGGTTTTTTTACAGTTGAATTATATCAAAGATTCAATAATTATTTACCTAGTGGATGACCACAGCACTAAAAGCCGACATAATATCCTGTCCAACCACCATTAGTGCAGATCTTGCCTCTCATAGAATTATGTAGAAGCACAGCGTTATCTATCCCAACTGTACTGTCTATACACACACATCATGATTTTTTCTTTCTATAACACTTCCTTTGTCTACACCTGTCAAAAGTGGGCACTTCATTGACATTCAACTAACTTAGGTGCTTGAACTCGACACCACAATCCAACACAGTCCAGCATTCTGCAACCATAGGGGGTTATTCAAAGAAATTATACACCATATCCATTTAGAGCTCAGCTTAATATTATGGGCTCACGATGTATACTTCATTTTTATACTTTTATACTTTTCTGCTGGATGGTTGAGACCTAGGTAGATCCAAACTTATATACCAACACAAGACCTTTATATTTCCTATGTGGTCATTGAAGTCTTCTCAGGGTTTATCTTGTAGTCCTGTACATTATTCTGTAGTTCCTTTGTCTGTGTCATCCATGTGGATGAGTCACGGCCAATGCTTGACCAGATTGCTCTCTGTGAGAGCCTGAGAGAAAGTTTTCTCTTCATGTGACTCTCCCCAGGCACACTATAGAACTTCAATC
>PVKA01051803.1:0-12019 GCA_004027165.1 Ctenomys sociabilis | reverse complement strand
TCTCCTTGCCTTCATTGTTTGTGTAGAGAAGTCAGCTGTAATTCTGATGGGTTTTCCTTTGAATGTGAGCTCCTTCTTCTCTCTAGCAGCTTTCAGTATATTATTTTTGTGTTGGATTTCTGGGATCTTAACTATTATATGTCTCGGTGTGTTTCTACTTGGGTTGAGGTTATTTGGTGTTCTGTATGCTTCGGTGACCCGAGTGTTGGATTGTTTCCTCATATTTGGGAGGTTTTCTGCAATTATTTCTCCCCAAATTCTTTTTATGTCATTTGTATTGACTCCTTCATTCTCGTTGATACCAATTATTTTCACATTGTTCATTCTGGTGTCATCCTGCAGGTGATGGATTATTTTTTCCTGCATTCTCGTTGTTTTTAAGAGATCCTTCCTCAACTTTTCACTAGCTGCTCCAGCATCTTCAAGATCTGAAACTCTGTCTTCGCTTTCACTCAGATGGTTTTGTAGACTCGTGATTGCTATTTTTAGTTCTTCTATAACTCTTTGACTGTGTTTCATGTGTTCTATTTCTTTTCTGTACTGCTCATTCAAAGAATCTATCATATTTCTGATCTCCTCAATTTTTTTTATCCATGTCTTCTTTAGAGGTAGTTATTAATTCTTTTTCTGCTGTGGTTCCTCCAAGTTGGATTTCCTCTGTATATTTCTGGACTTGTTTCTGTATTTCAGATCCTATGACTTCAAAAAGTTCTTTTTTGATTTGATAACTTATTTCTGCTTTGAGTTCCTCATGATCTTTCTGCTGTTGTTTCTTTGCTTCAGATGCTGTTAATTCATATATATCAGTTGGAATAGTGCTCTCTGCACTTGTTCTGGGTGAGCATTGATTTTCCACCCAATGTTTCTGGAATTCATTCTTTATTTCAGATATTATGTATTCAAATATTTCTTTTTTAATTTGGGGAATTACTTCTCATTTTATTTCCTCTATAGCTTTCTGCTGTTGTTCCTTTGCTGCTGTATCTGTTAGTTTATTCGTTGCAGCTGAGCTAGTGTCCTCTGCCCTTCCTGATGGACTCGAGGTCTGGGATTGCATTTTTCCCCTTCTCTTTGTCATTTTGTATAGCACTGACCTTTGACCTTTGGTGTATGAGATTCGGGTGCCAGTCTATTAAGTTTGAGATTTTCCAGGTATGCCTATCCTGGGTCTAGCTGTTGTGTTCAGTTCCTTTTTTGCTGCAGCTCCTTTGGTTCCCCTCTGTTGGTTCCCGGGGTCAGCCCTCCTGTGTCAGGCAAGTCATTCCCCAGGTGGGTGGGCCTGGGCTTTGGTGGGTCTTCTGGGCTCACAAAAGGATAGTGGATGATCTTATTCATTGAGTAGGCTGTACTGAGCCGGCCAGCTTGTGCTGGGTCCTGGTGTACAGGCCGTAACCTGAGAAGGCTGGGAAAGGTCCCTCTGGTGAAGTGGGCCTGGAGCCCTCACTCACAGGCCAGGCTGTGCTGGGTTTCGGTCCATAGTGTGGGACCGTGGATTGCTGTGAAATGTCCCTCCGGTGTGGCAGGCTTGGAGTTCTCACTCCAGGCCGACCTGCACTGGGTCTGGGGCTGTGAGTGGGACCGGTAATCACCTGGAAATGTTTCTCTGGCACAGTGTGCCTGGAGCTGTCACCGGGCCACAAGGGGTGGCGGGAAATCCCTGGGAAATGTATCTCTGGCATGACGGGCCTGGAGTTCTACTCTCACTGACCTTTGATGCAAAGAGAAACAGACAAATTCCCACTCGATCAGTGGGCTTCAGGTCAGGCGATCCGGGGAGATGTTAGTGAGTGGGTTCTGAGTTTTCAGACCTTGGAGGGGTTGGGGACAGGGATCCGCGTAGTGTGCATGGGAAGAAGCCAAAGGCTCTCACTCAGACTCACCACATTCTCACTGATCTGGGAAGGCTGGGGAGTCCTGTAAATTCGCTCTCGCTGGGAGAGCTTGGTGCGAGATCCAGGATGCCACTGGAGTCAGTGACTGTCTCAGGCCAGTCTCTGGCTGGGCGGGCGTGGGCAGGATGGAGGAAGATGGCAGAGTAGGCCGCACTGTCTCCGAGCAGTCACAGGGGCTGGGTGGGTGCGGGCGGGATGGAGGAAGATGGCGGAGTAGGACGCACTGTCCCTGGGCAGTCTCAGGGGCTGGGTAGGCGCGGGCGGGATGAGGAAGATGGCGGAGTCGGCCGTGCTGTCTTTGGCCAGTCTCTGGGGCTGGATGGGCGCGGGCGGGATGGAGGAAGATGGAGGAGTAGGCCGCGTGGTCTCTGGCTGGACTCAGGGGTTGGGTGGGCGCGGACGGGATCTAGGATGTTTGTTTGCAAGAGTGAGTTTTGAATAGAGAACAGCCAGCTGAGCTCTATCTTCTTTTTGAAGCAGGGCACGGCGGTGCCTATTTTCACATATAGGGAAACACAGCAATCTGGCTAAAGGGCCGCTGTGGTTTCCAAACCACTTCACAAGTGTGCAGTGTTGTGAGTGTTGCAACTCGTTCAGTCTCCTAAGAGAGAGTATGTGGGAAGTTGGTGACTTTCCAGTTGTTAGTGTACAAGAGATAGAGACACATGTTTTCTCCACCTTCCATTCCTATGGGAAAGGAGGGTATAGCACCTAGTACGTTTGCAGGTTGCTTAAGGATGTGATTTCTTGTGCTTCACGATGTTTATTTCTAAGCATCAGTTCTGAATAGAGAACAGCCAGCAGGGATCCTGCTTCTCTGGGAAGCAAGGCACTGCAATGCGTATTTCCACCTATAGCTAAACACAGCAATCTGGCTACAGGGCCATTTTGGTTTCCAAAGCACTTCACAAGTGTGCAGGATTGTGAGTGTTGCAACTCATTCAGTCTCCTAAGAGAAAGTATGTGCCAGTATGTGCCAAGTTGCTGACTTTCCAGTTCTTAGTGTACAAGACACAGATATGCATGCTTTCTCTCCCATTCATTCCTATGGGAATTGAGGGTATAGCACCTAGTACGTATGCAGGTTGCTTAAAGATGTGATTTCCTGTGCTAGATGTGGCTTTCTAGTTCTTAGTGCACAAGAGATACAGGCACATGTTTTCTGTCCCGTGCATTCCTATGGGAACAGAGGGTATTGCACCAAGTACGTATGCAGGTTTCATCAAAATGTGATTTCTTATGCTCCACGATGTTTGTCTCTAAGAGTGAGTTCCGAATAGAGAACAGGCAGCTGAGCACCAGCTACTTTGGTAAGCAGGGCACTGCAATGCCTGTTCCCGTAAACAGCGAAATACAGCAATTTGGCCTATGTGTAACTTTGGTTTCCAAACCTATTCCCAAGTGTGCAGTGTTGTGAGTGTTGCAACTCGTTCAGTCTCTTGAGAGAAAGTATTTGCGAAGTTGGTGGCTTTCCAGTTCTTAGTGCACAAGAGATACAGCCACATGTTTTCTGTCCCATGCATACCTAAGGGAACACCGGGTATTGCACGTAGTACTTATGCAGGTTTCTTCAACATGTGATTTCTTATGCTCCACGATGTTTGTCTCTAAGAGTAAGTTCTGAATAGAGAACAGGCAGCTGAGCACCAGCTACTTTGGTAAGCAGGGCACTGCAATGCCTGTTCCCATAAACAGTGAAATACAGCAATTTGGCCTATGTGTCACTTTGGTTTCCAAACCAATTCTCAAGTGTGCAGTGTTGTGAGTGTTGCAACTCGTTCGGTGTCTTGAGAAAACTATATGCGAAGTTCCTGGCTTTCCAGTTCTTACAGCAGAAGAGATACAGGCACATGTTTTCTGTCCCATGCATTCTTATGGGAAGAAATGGTAGTGCACCTAGTATGTATGCAGGTCTCTTCAACATGTGATTTCTTATGCTCCACGATGCTTGTCTCTAAGAGTGAGTTGTGAATAGCGAACAGCCAGCTGAGCTCCATCTTCTTTGGTAAGCAGCGCCCTGAAATGCCTGTTCCTGCATACCGTGAAATAAAGGAATTTGGACTATGTGTCACTTTGGGTTCCAAACCAATTCTCAAGTGTGCAGTGTTGTGAGTGTTGCAACTCTTTCAGTCTCTTGAGAGAAAGTATATGCGAAGTTGCTGGCTTTCCAGTTCTTAGTGCACAATAGATACAAACCCATGTTTAATGTCCCATTCATTCCTAAGGGAACGGAGGATATTGCACCTAGTGCATATGCAGGTGTTTTCAAGTTGTGATTTCTTGTGCTCTATAATGTTTGTTTCTAGAGTGAGTTCTGAATAGAGAACAGCCAGGAGCTCCAGCTTATGTGGGAAGCAGGGCACTCTAATGCCTGTTAAAGCATACAGTGAAATACACCAATTTGGCCTATGTGCCACTTTGGTTTCCAAACCAATTCCCAAGTGTGCAGTGTTGTGAGTTTTGCAACTCTTTCAGTCTCTTGAGAGAAAGTATATGCGAAGTTGCTGGCTTTCCAGTTCTTAGTGCATAAAAGATAGACACCCATGTTTTATGTCCCATTCATTCCTTAGGGAACTGAGTTTATTGCACCTAGTACATATGCAGGTGTCTTCAAGATGTGACTTCTTGTGCTCTATAATGTTTGTTTCTAGAGTGAGTTCTGAATAGAGAACAGCCATCTGAGCTCCAGCTTCTGTGGGAAGCATTGCCCTGCAATGCCTGTTAACGCATACAGCGAAATACAGCAATTTGGCCTATGTGTCACTTTGGTTTCCAAACCAATTCCCAAGTGTGCAGTGTTGTGAGTGTTGCAACTCGTTCAGTCTCTTGAGAGAATATATATGCGAAGTTGGTGGCTTTCCAGTTGTTAGTGCACAAGAGATACAGGCACATGTTTTCCGTCCCATTCATTCCTATGGGAAGAAAGGGTAGTGCACCTAGTACGTATGCAGGTTTCTTCAACATGTGATTTCTTATGCTCCACGATGTTTGTGTCTAAGAGTGAGTTGTGAATAGCGAACAGCCAGCTGAGCTCCATCTTCTTTGTTAAGCAGCGCCTTGAAATGCCTGTTCCCGCATACAGTGCAATAAACCAATTTGGCGTATGTGTTACTTTGGTTTCCAAACCACTTTCCAAGTGTGCAGTGTTGTGAGTGTTGCAACTCTTTCAGTCTCTTGAGAGAAAGTATATGCAAAGTTCCTGGCTTTCCAGTTCGTAGTGCACAATAGATACACACCCCTGTTCAATGTCCCATTCATTCTTAAGGGAATGGAGGGTATTGCACCTAGTGCATATGCAGGTGTCTTCAAGTTATGATTTCTTGTCCTGTATAATGTTTGTTTCTAGAGTGAGTTCTGAATAGAGAACAGCCAGTTGAGCTCCAGCTTCTGTGGGAAGTAGGGCACTTCAAGGCCTATTGCCGCATACAGCGAAATACAGCAAATTGGCCTATGTTTCACTTTTGTTTCCAAACCAGTTCCCAAGGGAGCAGTGTTGTGAGTGTTGCAACTCTTTCAGTCTCTTGAGAGGAAATATATGCGATGTTATTGGCTTTGCAGTTCTTAGTGCACAATACATACACACCCATGTTTTATGTCCCATTCATTTCTAAAGGAAGTGAGGGTATTGCACCTAGTACACATGCAGGTGTCTTCAAGATGTGATGTCTTGTGCTCCATGATGTTTGTTTCTAGAGTGAGTTCTGACTAGAGAACAGCCACCCGAGCTCAAGCTTATATGGGAAGCAGGGCACTGCAATGCCTCTTCCCACATACAGCGAAATAGAGCAATTTGGCCTATGTGTCACTATGGTTTCCAAACCAATTCCCAAGAGTGCAGTGCTGTGAGTGTTGCAAGTCTTTCAGTCTCTTGACAGAAAGTATATGCGTAGTTGCTGGCTTTCCAGTTCTTAGTGCACAAGAGATACACACCCATGTTTTATGTCCCATTCATTCCTCAGGGAACGGAGGGTATTGCACCTAGTACATATGCAGGTGTCTTCAAGATGTGATTTCTTATGCTCTATAATGTGTTTCTAGAGTGAGTTCTGACTAGAGAACAGCCACCCGAGCTCAAGCATATGTGGGAAGCAGGGCACTGCAATGCCTCTTCCCACATACAGCGAAATACAGCAATTTGGCCAATGTGTAACTTTGGTTTCCAAACCTATTCCCAAGTGTGCAGTGTTGTGAGTGTTGCGACTCATTCAGTCTCTTGAGAGAAAGTATTTGCGAAGTTGGTGGCTTTCCAGTTCTTAGTGCACAAGAGATACAGCCACATGTTTTCTGTCCCATGCATTCCTAAGGGAACAGTGGGTATTGCAGCTAGTACCTATGCAGGTTTCTTCAACATGTGATTTCTTATGCTCCACGATGTTTGTCTCTAAGAGTGTGTTCCGAATAGAGAACAGGCAGCTGAGCACCAGCTACTTTGGTAAGCAGGGCACTGCAATGCCTGTTCCCGTAAACAGCGAAGTACACCAATTTGGCCTATGTGTCACTTTGGTTTCCAAACCTATTCCCAAGTGTGCAGTGTTGTGAGTGTTGCGACTCGTTCAGTCTCTTGAGAGAAAGTATTTGCGAAGTTGGTGGCTTTCCAGTTCTTACAGCACAAGAGATACAGTCACATGGTTTCTGTCCCATGCATTCCTAGGGGAAGAAATGGTAGTGCACCTAGTACGTATGCAGGTCTCTTCAACATGTGATTTCTTCTGCTCCACAATGCTTGTCTCTAAGAGTGAGTTGTGAATAGCGAACAGCCAGCTGAGCTCCATCTTATTTTATAAGCAGCGCCCTGAAATGCCTGTTCCCGCATACCGTGAAATAAAGCAATTTGGCCTATGTGTCACTTTGGTTTCCAAACCACTCCCCAAGTGTGCAGTGCTGTGAGTGTTGCAACTCTTTCAGTCTCTTGAGAGAAAGTATATGCGAAGTTGCTGGCTTTCCAGTTCTTAGTGCACAATAGATACACACCCATGTTTAATGTCCCATTCATTCCTAAGGGAACGGACGGTATTGCACCTAGTACATATGCAGGTGTCTTCAAGTTGTGATTTCTTGTGCTCTATAATGTTTGTTTCTAGAGTGAGTTCTGAATAGAGAACAGCCAGCTGAGCTCCAGCTTATGTGGGAAGCAGGGCACTCTAATGCCTGTTAAGGCATACAGTGAAATACACCAATTTGGCCTATGTGTCACTTTGGTTTCCAAACCAGTTCCCAAGTGTGAAGTGTTGTGAGTGTTGCAACTCGTTCAGTCTCTTGAGAGAAAGTTTATGTGAACGTTGTGGCTTTCCAGTTCTGCGTGCACAAGAGATACAGCCACATGTTTTCTGTCCCATGCATTCCTATTGGAACAGAGGTTATTCCACCTCGTACGAATGCAGGTTTGTTCAATATGTGATTTCTTATGCTCCACGATGTTTCTTTCTAAGAGTGAGTTCTGAATAGAGCAGAGCCAGCTGAGCCCCATCATCTTTGGTAAGCAGGACACTGCAATTCCTGTTCTTGCATACAGCGAAATAAAGCAATTTGGCTTATGTGTCACTTTGGTTTCAAAACCAGTTCGAAAGTGTGCAGTGTTGTGAGTGTTGCAGCTCGTTCTTTGTCTTGAGGAAAGTATATGCGATGTTGCTGGCTTTACAGTTCTCAGTGCACAAGAGATACACACCTATGTTTCATGTCCCATTCATTCTTAAAGGAACTGAGGTTATTGTACCTAGTACATATGCAGGTGTGTTCAAGATGTGATTTGTTGTGCTCTATGATGTTTGCTTCTAGAGTGAATTTTGAATAGAGAACAGCCAGATGAGCTCCTGCTTCTGTGGGAAGCAGGGCACTGCAATGTCTCTTCCCGCATACAGCGAAAAAAAGCAATTTGGCCTAGTGTCACTTTGGTTTCCAAAGCAATTCCGAACTGTGCAGTGTTGTGAGTGTTGCAAGTCGTTCAGTCTCTTGAGAGAAAGTACATGCAAAGTTGGTGGCTTTCCAGTTCTTAGTGCACAAGAGATAAAGACCCATGTTTTATGTCCCATTCATTCCTAAGGGAACTGAGGGTATTGCATCTAGTACATATGCAGGAGTCTTCAAGATGTTATTTCTTGTGCTGTAGAGAGTGTACTGAATAGAGAACAGCCAGCAGAGCTCCAGCTTCTGTGGGAAGCAGGACACTGCAATACCTGTTCCTGCATACAGCGAAATACAGCAATTTGGCCTATGTGTAACTTTGGTTTCCAAAACAATTCCCAACTGTGCAGTGCTGTGAGTGTTGGAACTCATTCAGTCTCTTGAGACAAAGTATATGCGAAGTTGCTGGCTTTCCAGTTCTTAGTGCACAAGACATACAGCCACATGTTTTCTGTCGCATGCATTCTATGGGAACACAGTGTATTGCACCTAGTACGTGTGCAGTTTACTTATACATGTGATTTCTTATGATCCACGATGTTTGTCTCTAAGAGTGAGTTCCGAATTGTGAACAGCCAGCTGAGCTCCAGCTTCTTTGCTAAGCAGAGCACTGCAACGCCTGTTCACGCATACAGCGAAATATAGCAATTTGGCCTATGTGTCACTTTGGTTTCCAAACCAATTCCCAAGTGTGCAGTGTTGTGAGTCTTGCAAGTCCTTCAGTCTCTTGAGAGAAAGAATATGCGTAGTTGCTGCTTTCCACTTCTTAGTGCACACGAGACATACACCCATGTTTCATGTCACATTCATTCCTAAGGGAACTGAGAATATTGCACCTAGTAAATATGCAGCTGTGTTCAAGATGTGATTTCTAGTGCTCTATGATGTTTGTTTCTAGAGTGAGTTCTGAATAGAGAGTAACCAGCTGAGCTCCAGCTTGTGTGGGAAGCAGTACACTGGAATACCTGTTCCTACATACAGTAAAATATAGCAATTTGGCCTATGTGTCACTTTGGTTTCCAAACGAATTCCCAAGAGTGCAGTGTTGTGACTTTGGCAATTTGTTCAGTCTCAGGAGAGAAAATACATGCGTAGTTGCGGGCTTTCCAGTTCTTAGTGCACACGAGATACACACCCATGTTTCATGTCACACTCATTCCTAAGGGAACTGAGGGTATTGCACCTAGTAAATATGCAAGTGTGTTCAAGATGTGATTTCTTGTGCTCTATGATGTTTTTTTGTAAAATGAGTTCTGAATAGAGAACAGCCCGCTGAGTTCCAGCTTATGTGGGAAGCAGGGCCCTGCAATGCCTGTTCCCGAATACAGCGAAATACAGCAAATTGGCCAAGTGTCACTTTGGTTTCCAAACCAATTCCCAAGTGTGCAGTGTTGTGAGTGTTGCAACTCCTTCAGTTTCTTGAGAGAAAGTATATACGTAGTTGCTGGCTTTCCAGTTCATAGTGCACACGAGATACACACCCGTGTTTCATGTCACATTCATTCCTAAGGATACTGAGAGTATTTCATCAAGTAAATATGCAGGTGTGTTCAAGATGTGATTTCTTGTGCTCTATGATGTTTGTTTGTAGAGTGAGTTCTGAATAGAGAGCAACCAGCTGAGCTCCAGCTTCAGTGGGAAACAGGACACTGGAATGCCTTTTCTTGCATACAGAAAAATACAGCAATTTGCCCTATGTGTCACTTTGGTTTCCAAACCAATTCCCAAGTGTGCAGTGTTGTGAGTGTTGCAAGTCGTTCAGTCTCTTGAGAGAAAGTATATGCGAGGTTGGTGGCTTTGCAGTTCTTAGTACTCAAGTGATACAGGCACATGTTTTCTGTCCCATGCATTCCTACGGGAACTGCGGGTATTGCACCTAGTACGTATGCAGGTTTCTTCAACATGTGATTTCTTATGCTCCAAGATATTTGTCTCTAAGGTTGAGTTCTGAATAGAGAATAGCCAGCTGAGCTCCGGCTTCTTTAGTAAGCCGGGCACTGCAATGCCTGTTCCCGTATAGAACGAAATACTGCAATTTGGCTATGTGTCACTTTGGTTTCCAAAGTAATTCCCTACTGTGTAGTGTTGTGAGTGTTGCAAGTCGTTCAGTCTCTTTAGGGAAAGTATATGCAAAGTTGGTGGCTTTCCAGTTCTTAGTGCACAAGAGATACAGCCACATGTTTTCTGTCCCCTGCACTCCTATGGGAAGTGAGGTTATTGCACCTAGTACATATGCAGGTGTCTTCAAGATTTGATTTTTGTGTTCTATGATGTTTGTTTCTAGAGTGAGTTCTGAAAAGAGAACAGCCAGCTGAGCTCAAGCTTCTGTGGGAAGCAGGGCACTGCAATGCCTATTCCCGCGTACAGCGAAATAAAGCTATTTCGCTTATGTGTCACATTGGTTTCAAAACCAATTCCCAAGTGTGCAATTTTGTGAGCATTGCAACTCGTTCAGTCTCTTAAGGAAATTATATGCGACGTTGGTGGCTTTCCAGTTCTCAGGTCAGAAGTGATACACACCTATGTTCCATGTCCCATTCCTTCCTAAGAGAACCGAGCGTATTGCACCTAGTACATATGCAGGTGTCTTCAAGATGTGATTTCTTGTGCTCTATGATGTTTGTTTCTGGAGTGAGTTCTGAAAAGAGAACGGCCAGCTGAGCTACAGATTCTTTGGAAAGCAGGGCACTGCAATGTCTGTTCCCGCATACAGCGAAATAAAGCAATTTGGCCTATGTGTCACTTTGGTTTCCAAAGCAATTCACAAGTGTGCAGTGTTGTGAGTGTTGCAACTCGTTCAGTCTCTTGAGAGAAAGTGTACGCGAAGTTGGTGGCATTCCAGTTCTTAGTTAAAAAGAGATACAGGGACATGTTTTCTGTCCCATGCATTCCTATTGGAGCAGAGGGTATTGCACCTAGTACGTAAGCTGGTTTCTTCATCATGTGATTTCTTATGCTCCACTATGTTTGTCTCTAAGAGTGAGTTCTGAACAGAGAACAGCCAGCTGAGCTCCATCATCTGTGCTAAGCAGGACACTGCAATGCCTGTTACTGCGCACAGCGAAATAAAGCAATTTGGCTTATGTGTCACTTTGGTTTCAAAACCAATTCTAAAGTTTGCAGTGTTGTGAGTGTTGCAGCTCGTTCAGTGTTTTGAGGAAAGTATATGCGATGTTGCTGGCTTTCCAGTTCTCAGTGCACAAGAGATACACACCTATGTTTTATGTCCCATTCATTCTTAAGGGAACTGAGGTTATTGTACCTAGTACATATGCACTTGTGTTCAACATGTTATTTGTTGTGCTCTATGATGTTTGCTTCTAAAGTGAGTTTTGAGTAGAGAACAGCCAGCTGAGCTCCTGCTTCTGTGGGAAGCAGGGCACTGCAATGCCCGTTCCCGCACACAGTGAAATAAAGAAATTTGGCCTATGTGTCCCTTTAGTTTCCAAAGCAATTATGAACTGTGCACTGTTGTGAGGGTTGCAAGTCGTTCAGTCTCTGTAGAGAAAGTATATGCAAAGTTGGTGGCTTTCCAGTTCTTAGTGCACAAGAGATACAGACCCATGTGTTATGTCCCTTTCATTCCTTATGGAACTGAGAGTATTGCACCTAGTACATATGCAGGTGTCTTCAAGATGTTATTTCTTGTGCTATAGAGACTGTTCTGAATAGAGAACTGCCAGGTGAGCTCCAGCTTCTGTGGGAAGCATGACACTGCAATACCTATTCCTGCATACAGCGAAATAAAGCAATTTGGCCTATGTGTAACTTTGGTTTCCAAAACAATTCCCAAGTGTGCAGTGCTGTTAGTGTTGGAACTCGTTCAGTCTCTTGAGACAAAGTACATGCGAAGTTGGTGGCTTTCCAGTTCTTAGTGCACAAGAGATACAGTCACATGTTTTCTGTCGCATGCATTCTAAGGGAACACAGGGTATTGCACCTAGTACGTGTGCAGGTTACTTCAACATGTGATTTCTTATGATCCACGATATTTGTCTCTAAGAGTGAGTTCCGAATAGTGAACAGCCAGCTGAGCTCCAGCTTCTTTGGTAAGCAGGGCACTGCAATGCCTGTTCCCGCATACAGCGAAATACAGCAATTTGGCCTATGTGTCACTGTGATTTCCAAACCAATTCCCAAGTGTGCAGTGTTGTGAGTGTTGCAACTCGTTCAGTCTCTTGAGACAAAGTATATGCATAGTTGCTGGCTTTCCAGTTCTAAGTGCA
>PVKA01051802.1:0-12020 GCA_004027165.1 Ctenomys sociabilis | reverse complement strand
AAAAAAAAAAAAAAAAAAAAAAAAAAAAAAAAAAAAAAAAAAAAAAAAAAAAAAAAAAAAAAAAAAAAAAAAAAAAAAAAAAGCACAGCCTGCTATTTTTTTTTAATATTACTGATATACCTAGAAGACCTTGTACAAAATGGAATAAGCTAGTCGTATAAGGACAGAGACTGCAGGCTTTCGCTTATATGAGAGAACTAAAACAGCTAAGAATAGAAGGGTGGTTGCCCTAGGCTGGGGATCTGATCTGGGTTGGGAATTGAAAGTGAGGAATTTGTCTTCAAAGAGGATAAAGTTTCTATTATGCAAGACGAATAATCTCTAGAGATCTGCTGTATAGTGAATAAGGGTTGGTGCACTTCAAAGTATGAGGGTCCGTCTTGTGCTGAGTGTTTGTTATGTTTGTGGGTCTCCCAACACCCTCAGGGTGGCAGTAGTGTATGAACCTTTAAGGGGTGGGGCTTAGCGGGAGGCGTGTAGGTCACGGGGGGGGGGCGCCCTCACAGGGGGTTATAGGACCCCAGGCTCTTCTCTTTGGTTCAATTGGAGATGTGGATGCTTTTCTCCATGTTCCCATCCTTGCCATGAGGTGCTGAGGTTAAGGCGTGGACTTCGCCAAGCACGACCCTGGCCTCTGGACCTCCCCAAACTGTGAGCTACCTTTTATGGTTAGAGTTAAAGCGGACTGACACAATATTCTTATAAAACAAGACTAAACAACACCTGGACAAATAAAAAGCTCTGACATTCACAAAAGAACACAAATAAATTTTTGGAGGTTAGTACCTTGCTTGAAGTGCTGATACCATGCGTTTACTTATATCTCCAGATGCACCAAGGTGTGCATTAAATACATACCAATTTTAATGTGCCAGATTTACCTCAATAAAGCCAAAAGAAAAGAGTAAGGAAAAGGCAAGTACAGAAAATGGAATTGAGGTTAGTGCGAAGGAGGAGGGAGAGGGCTGTTGGCTGAGGAGGAGTCCAGGGCAGGGAGAGAGCAGACAGAGAGACCCAGTGCATGCTGCCTCCAGCTGGACACCATGGTCCACGGTTTCCGCCATCTCCCAGCAGCCCGCTGAATTATGAATCTAGTAATTGGTTGATTCTTCGATAAGCTTGCGGCCTCGTGACCCAGTTACCTCCCCAACGCCTCACTTCTGGACCTCGCTGCGTGGGGACTGATGCATTGGTCTTAGGGGACATCACATCCAAACCAGACCGAGGACCGCTGGTCACACTGCCAGCTCCCAAGCATGACAGGAAGGAGAGGAGGAAAGCACCCCATTGCTGATGACATCGTTAATCCACAGAAATAGCCCTGGACCGGCCTGATTTTGAACTGCTCATGGGAAGCAATAATCTTTGGTTTACATCCTCTTAAGATGAGTATTCTGTTACTTCAAGCAAAAACCAAACCAAACCAAAACCAAATCCACAACTCACTTAAGTGTGACCCTTCTAATGCAGCTCCCTAAAGGAGTCAAAGGCTTGTCATATTCCTTTCACAGAATGGAATACTTGCCTCGAGTGTCACACCTGGTGGACATTCTCAGAGTCTGGCCTATTCTGAGACTAGAATGGACCTCTTCAGAATGGCTTCTTTCACGTCAGTTTCCTCCATGTCCTTTCACTACCAGGTAGCTCATTTCTTTTCAGCGCTGAGTAGTATTCCATCGCCTGTATTTTACAGTGCCTTGGTCACTTCCGGTGTCTCTGAGACAAAATACCTTTTGGCTCGGGTCTTGGGCATTTCAGCCCACAGCCAGATCCAGGTGGAGGCAGCATGAGCAAAGGGCCTGGTGAGGGGACACTGTCCACCTTATGGTGGCCAGAAGAGAGCGAGGGGGAGAGAAGGGAGGAGCCAGGAAGGGAGACAAACTCTTTCAGGTCACTGTCCCTGGTTACTCTGCTCTTCTGACCAGGCCCTGCCTCCTAACAGGAAGTCAGCTATATGTCCCCATAATCCAGTCACCTTTCCTACTTGTGAGGCCCTGGGGTCCATTTTAAGTCTAAACCCCAGCACGTACCTTATCTGTCTACCGGCTGAAGGACTTGTTTGCTTCCAAGTTTTAGTGATTATAAAGAAAGCTGAAGGGGCTGGGGAGATAGCTCAGTAGAATAAGCACTTGCCTGGCAAGTGCGAGGTCCTGAGTTCAATCCCCAGTTCTGAAAAAAAAAAAAAAAAAAAAGAAAAGAAAAAGGAAAAAGAAAGTTGATGTATAAGAAGCACAATTGCCAGGTGGTGCATATGGTAAGAGTATGTGTAGTTCTGCAACAAATTACCAAACTTTCTTCTAAGTGGCCATGCGATTGCTCTCTTTGCAACAGAGCTTTTTTTCCTAACCCACCCCTCCAAACTCAGCATCTTCCTATGACCGGTTCCCAAGTTGCTTCCGTGTTTTTGGATGTCATAATAGCAATGCTTCTACCAACTTTTCTATTTGAGTCTTTTTTTTTTTTCTGACAGAACCAGGGATTGAACTCAGGCCCTTGTGCTTGCCAGGGAAGTGCTTATTCTACCGAGCCATCTCCCCAGCCCCTGTCTGAGTCTGTTTCTGTTCATATAAGAAAATACCCAATGCTTGGTGTATAAAGAAAAAAGGCTGATTTTGCTCCTGATTTTTGCGACTTGCCGGTTCATGCTACCGGAGGGGCCCAAGCCGTGTTACAAGATGGCATATGACATCGCATGCTGAGGCAGGACGTGAGGCTAAGGAGGGGCCGGACTTGCTCTTTCAAAACAACCTGATCTGAGGGGAACTAATCTGTTCTTGTGAGACCTAACACTCGACAGCACCAGGCCCTTTTGCAGGCCTTAATAGCTCTCAAAGGCCCTCCCTCCTGGCTTGCTACTTCGGGGCTAGGCCTCCTGATGAGTTTTGGTGGGGTTGAACCACTGTTTACAGGGCAGTCATGCTGCACAATTATTCTTATATGTGGTTGGGTTTGATTTGCTAATGTTTGGGTGCGGATTTTTGAATCTGTATTTATGAGAGATATTGGCGGATGGTTTTCCTTCCTTGCGGTGACTTTTGGTTTGGTGTGAGGGTAGTTGTTGGCCTCAGAAAGCAGATTAGAAAGGGTTCTCTTTGCTTCTGTTTCCCAGAAGAGACTGCAGAGAATGGGTGCAGTTTCTTCCTTAAATAGTTGTGAGCCATCCGGGGTGGGTGCATTCTGTTTTAGAACATTATTAATTTGTGATTCAGTTTCTTTAATAGATAGAGGCAAATTCAGTGTTCTGTTTCTCCTTCTGGGAGTTTTGGTAGACTGTGTCCATCAGGGAATAGGTCTGTTTCGCCTTAGCTTATTGTATCTGCTTGCATAGAGTTATGCATAAAGTTCTTTCATTATCAGTTTAGTACCTAGGGGAGCAGTGCTTTACTCCTCCATTTTTATTTTTATTTTTTTAAATCTTAGCACTGTGTGTCATTTCTCTCTCCTTATGTAGTCAACTTGGCTAGAGGGCTATTAATTTTATTAATCCTTCCAAATGATCAACTTTTGCTTTCATGGATTTTCTGTTTTCAGTATCACTGATTTCTCCTCTGGTTTTTATTGTTCCTTTTCTTCTGCTGCTTCTGATTTAGTTTGTTCTTCTTCCTCTAGTTTACTAAGGCAAGCTTAAATATCTGGTTGACTTTAGACTGTGGTTTCTTTTTTTCTAATACATATAGTCAGTATTGTGAATTTCTCTCTAAGTACTTCAGTTGTTGCAGCTGACACATTCTGATAGTTGAATTTCATTTTCATTGAACTTTATGTTTTACTTTTTGCAGTCCTGGGGATCAAACTTGGGACCTTGTGCTTTCCAGGCAGATGCTTATGCCACTGTGCTATCTTCCCAGCCCTGAACTTTATTGAATTTAATATATATTTTAAATTTTCTTTTGAAGCATCTTTGACCTATGTGTTATTTTTTAAAGTTTAAAATAATTTTGTTACTGTCTGTTTGCAGTACTTAGTGATCACATTCATTGTGGGGAGGTGGTACGCTACATAGGGTATCTTCATACCTTTCTGTTTATTTTTGTTTGCTCTTTTGAGACAGGAGCTCACTGTGTAGTTCAGCCTGGCTTTGAACTCACTATGTAGGCCAGGCTGGCCTTGAACTTGAGGTGATTCTCCTGTTTCAGCCTCCTGAGTGCTGCAATTGCATATGCTCACCACCACGCCTGACTCTATGTTATGTTGAAATGTGTTCTATTGGAGGTTTTCAGCTATCTTATTGCTATTGATTTCTAGCTTAATTTTATTATACTTTGAGAATTTATTTTGTATAATTTTATTATTTTAGTTTTTTGGCAGAACCGGGGATTGAACTCAGGCCCTTGCGCTTGCCAGGGAAGTGCTTATTCCACTGAGCCATCTCCCTGACCGCCTAATTTTTATTATTTTAGACTTAAGTATATTTTTATGGTGTGGAATGTGTTCTGTTTTAGTGAATGTTTCATGTGACATTAAGAAAAATGGCCATCCCTGTGCTGGCCTTCAGCTTCTGGCTCCCTCGCCCTTTCTACCTCCCTCTCCTCTTTCAAGGTAATGTTCACCAGCTTGGACAGAGAAGGGAACAGGACTTGGCAGGGAAGATTTCAAGAACTCTAGAACTTTCCACCTACCTACTAGGGAACTGGATCATCAGAGAGAGAGAGAGAGAGAGAGACAGACAGACAGACAGACAGACAGACAGACACAGACAGACAGACAAGTAAATTTCTTGGTTCACGAGTGGCGGCTCATTTCCAACCCTTTGACAGTACCAAAAAAGATACAGGATCTGAGTGCACTGGAAAACCCCGGTAGCCACAGCCACAAGCTGCGCTTCGCTCTTCGTCTGCACCATCTGGGTAAGGGACAACCCCATCTCCATGAGGCGCAGTCACAGGCGTCGCACACCCTGGGTGGAGCAGGCATCTCAGTGGGGCAGCTGGGTGGCGGGGCACGCGGGATGGCCGGGGACCAGAAAATGAGCGCCAGGTTAGTCTCTTCCTTCTCTTCCTCTTCTTCCTCCTCCTTCTTCCTTCTTCCTTCTTCCTCTCCCCATGTCCGGTTTCTGTTCCCCCACTATCTAGTATTTAAGAGCTGGGGCTTCCAGAGGCCTCCTGTCCACCAACCCCACGTGCCCACCACTGTCCTCTTCTCCCAGCGGACTGCAGCTGCTGCTCTCTGAGAGCCCCCAAGGATGCTCTGTCCACTCAGCGCCACCGGGCGGCACGCACAGTGTCTGTGGGTCGCTGTCGCCAGCCCCGCATGTCAGCACCACTTTCCTTTGTTCTGCTGCTGAACACCAACATCCAGTGCATCCTAGGAAGGGTGAGGGAACCACACCCAGACCCGGGAACCACACAGAGCCCAGAGCCGTGTGGAGATGCAGCTGCGCAGCCCCCAGCCAGGGCTCAGCATGCCCCTGTGTCCCCCCCCCTTCACTTGCGTTTCCTACACCCAGCCTACCATCCACTTAGTCCTTCAGCCTCCTTGGCTCTCCCCGAGCTCAGGGGTCTCCTCTGTTCCACTTGGCACTGCACCCTGGCCCGTGAAATCCATTTCCATCTTGGCAACACATTTGGTGGTCTGGTGGCTTTGGTCTCTGTTCACCCCTAAGTGGGTCTCTGGGATGCAGCCTTTCTAGGAGCGTCTCAGGAAACAACGCGTCTCTTGGAAGACTGCCCTGGCACCCGCTGAAGGACCACTGGGGTGAATGTCCTGAGGGGTCGCCTTGATGCGTGAGAGCTCTAGGTGGCTTCCCAGGTCACTGTAGCTCTGCCTTCTGATCCCCAGCTTATGCTCCCAGACGGCTTCTCAGGGTTGACCGGGAGGCTTCTGGAGGAAGCAGGGAACAGAGGGAGGCAGTGGGTGCCCCTAGAATTCATTGTTACGTGAGAGAGGGTAGAAGCAGCAGACAGGGCATTTTGTTTTGCTTTTGCAGTACTGGGCACTGAATCCAAGGTCTTCACGCTGAGCTTCAACCCCAGCCCTTTAAAAAAAAAAAATTATGTATTTGGTACAGGGTCTCACTGTGCAGCTCAGACTCATAGTGATCCTCCTGTTTCAGCCTCCCCAGTGCTGGGATCACAGGCATGTGCCACTACGCCTGGGTTAGGTGGCCAGCTCAGTGTTCTTGGGGCAGGGCTGGCGTGGCATGTGGTACTGGGGCCCTAACCCAGCTCCTTGCGCTTCCCTAGGCAGGCACTTAGACCGCTGAACTATAGGGTCTTACTAATTTGCTAAATTGCCCAGGCTGGGTTAGAACTTATACCATCCTGCATGCTGGGATTACAGGTGCCTGCTGCCATGCCTAGCTCATCATGTACTTTTTATAGTGTGTCAGTTCTTTATTGTTTTTTATGGCCAAATAATATTTAATTCTGTGAATAAAATAATATTATTGAACTATAATATCATCTATGAAATGTATAACATTGTTTATGCATTTATCAGTTGACAGAAACCTGCGCTGTCTTCACTTTGTGGTCAGCGTGAACAAACCTTTGTGTCTAAGCATTTGTTTATATACCTGCTTCCAATTTTAATTTGTGTTGTTTGGAACCACTAAGTGATGGTTATGTGTCATAGCTGCAACAGGAAACCAACACAGATACCGAGCTGGCGATGGTGAAACTTCCAGGGGCCGACTGCGACCCGGAGTGCACTTACTTATGGCAGAGTGCCCGCACTACAGTTAAGCCTGAATACTGAGGTTTTAGTTTAGAAAACCCAGCGTGGCAACTCGGCCTGCTTGCTGACACAGAGGGGGCTCTGCTGCCCGGGAGGCATGTGTGCCACACGTTCTCTCCCACTGTACTAAGGCAACCCAGAGCCCCTTCCCCAGGACAGAGTCCGAGACATGCACAGGCCCAGAGCACTGTGCATTTGCCCCTTCACAGGCGGTAGAGCCCCTGGGTGGACAGAACGCTGCTCCATCTGGAAGCTGAGCGTGTATGGGGTGCGCGCCTGTCACCCCAGCACTCTGGGAGGCTGAGGCAGAGCTCAGCCTCTGGGCAGCTCAGCAGCCCAGAGATAGTGCTCTTTCTCAAAATAAATAGAATTGGCTCAGTGCAGAAATCCCAGGATTTAGTCCCTAGGGAAGAAGTATGGGGGGGGGGAGAGACAGAGAGAGAGAGAGCAGAAAGAGACAGAGAGAGAGAGAGAGAGACAGAAACAGAGACACAGATAGAGACAGAGACAGAGAGACAGAGACAGAGAGGCAGGGAAAGTGATACAGAGAGACACAGAGAAAGAGATACAGAGAGACAGACAGAAACAGACAGAGACAGAGAGACAGAGAGAGACAAAAAGAGATACAGAGAGACAAACAGAGACAGACAGAAAGACAGAGAGAGAGACAGAGAGACAGAGAGAAAGAGACAGAGGGAGACAGAGAGAGAGAGCAGAGACAGAGAGAGAGACAGAAACAGAGACACAGATAGAGACAGAGACAGAGAGACAGAGACAGAGACAGAGAGACAGGGAAAGTGATATAGAGAGACAGAGACAGAAACAGACAGACAGAGAGACAGAGAGAGAGACAGAGACAGAGAGAAAGAGACAGGGAGACAGAGACAGAGAGACAGAAACAGAGACAGAGAGACAGAGACAGAGACAGGGAAAGTGATACAGAGAGACAGAGAGACAGAAACAGACAGAGACAGAGAGAGACAGAAAGACAGAGACAGAGACAGAGAGGTACAGAGACAGAGAAAGAGACAGAGAGACAGAGAGGGAGAAAGAGCCAGGTGCCAGCTGAGAGCCCAGGCGCCTGGGTCATGCTGAGCTCTTGCTGCACCCTCCATCCTCAGCCCTCGCCCCTCTCCTCCTGTCCCTTCCCCCCTCTTCCACAGAGCTTCCAGTAGCCCTTGGCCTCCAGGGCTCCTCAGTGGTCAGAGTGATGGATTTGCCTCTGTCCCATTAGGCCCAACCTTGCCTGCCCTGCTTCCAATTAGACCTGCTGAGCCCAGCTCCTGCCTGCCCGCACGGCTAGGTGATCAACACACAGGGCCGAGGACTCTGCCCTCTGCCCCACTGCTGACCTCGGCTGCGCCATCTACCTCTGTCCTCGCCGCCTTCTTGGAGAGGATGCTTCAGACCAGCCTCGCAGCCCTCAGCTTTACTGACCTACTTTGCCCAGAGCCACACAGCCCTGCTCCCTTTCAAACTCATCTTTTGTGTCCCCTGGGGAGAAGACTGTCCTTGTGTCATGCACCTCACTGCCCTGTCCCTTCCAGGGTCTGTTCGCTTACCCCAAGAGCTGGTCCCAGGCCAGGAATTAGCCTCAGACCAGGCCACGCACATCAGTCAAACTGGTAGTGAGTCACTGCAGTGCAGCCAAAGCGCCTCTCCCATGGCCCCCAAATGCCCAGGTGTTATGTTACAGGCGGGGTCCTCAGTGGGAACCCAAGGGGCGGGGCCCCAGTTTCTACTCTTTCGTGTCCCAGCCATAAGACGAGCACTTTTGCCCACCCCCTGCTCCCCACCATGGCCACCTGGCACCCGCCAGCGGCCCAACAGCGAAGGGCCTTGTGGTTGGGATCAGTGCTCTAAAAAAGGCTGGAGGGAGCTCATGGGCCTCTTCTACTAGGAGGGCGCGGCAGGAAGGTGCTGTTTGTGGAGGGGAGAGCGAGCAGCCCCTCACGGGACACCGACTGTACTGGAGTCCTGACGCCGGACTTCCCGTGCTCTCGGCGTGTAAGCAGCAGACTCCTGCTGTTTATGAATCTCCCAGACTGTGGCTTTTTTGTTATAATGAACTGCGTGGCTAAGACACAGCTATTCACGCTGCTCCTGACTCACGATGGTTGACTTACCTTTTCTTTTTGTTTTTAACTTTACAGTGGAACAAACATAATATATGTTTGCCTTGATTTTTTTCCCATGGGCTAGAAATTTTCAGAAAGATGTTCTCCCACCGCTGGGCTGTGGCAGTGGCCTCTGGTTCTCAGCCACAGGATCACGAGGGCAAACCACCGACTCTCCACGGCGTTCTGTGTTGCTAGGCTACGGTGTTCAGTAGGGTTAGGTGTGTTAAATGCGTTTCTGACTTAGAGTATTTTAAATTCTTAACACATTCCTTGGAACATAACCCACTGTAGGTCAAGCAGCATCTGTACACAAGGAGATTTATCATGAAGAATCAACTCCTGTGGCTCCAGAGGCTGCATGCTGAGAGCACAATTTGGCTTGGTAAAGAGGTCCTGCCGCTCACCAGAGGCTGCTGGTGAAGAACACATGTTCTGTGCTGACCCGGCCTGCAGGCATCTGAATGTTTGCCTGGTGCTCCAGCATCTCAGGGTGGCCTGCTTGCTCGGTAAGCAGCTGGGTTAGTCAGGTGGCTATTGTGACAAATTGCCTGAGGAGGGACTGGGGAGATGGCTCGGTGGAATAAGCGGTTCCCTGGCAGGTGCAAGGGCCTGAGTTCAATTCCTGGTTCCACCACCAAACAAACAAAGCCTGAAGGTAACACTGGAAAGGAACAAAGGTTTATTGCGGCTCATGGTTTCGGAGACCTGGTCCACGGTTGGCTGGCTCCACCGCTACAGGCTGTGGTGAGACAGAGCGCTATGGCTGGGGTTCTGTGGAACAGAGCTGTGGAGCTCATGGCAGCCAGGAAGCCCAGGGCTGAGAGGCCCGCAAGAGAGGCCCTGAGGTCAGAATGGGCCCTTCCGCCACACTTCGGTGACTGGCTTTGTCCAGCTGGAGTCCACCTTCCAGCAAGCTCACTGAGCCTGACCTCCACCATGGCTTAGTCCCCTGATGGAAGACAGAGCCTTCCCAGCACAGTTGCCTTCTGGAAGCCCCAGCTCTGAGCACGGCTGCCCTGGGGACCAAGTCTCAACCCATCTGAGCCTTGGGGCCTCGCCAGAACCCCTTCATGGAGCTCACAGTCTTTCCTCATCAAGGCTCAGTCCTGGGGCCAGCTTCTCCAAATGTCTCCCCAGACACCCTGCCCTTGGGGCCTTGTCATTGTCTCCTGCTCCTGTTTCCCTTTGGAGGACCCCATGAGGTTGCTGATTGTCCCTGCGCCCCGGGAACATTCTGGGTGCATTGTCTTTGAATGAGGCATTTGGAGGGATGGGAATTTAGGTCGCGGAGCCCTTCCCATTAGCCCCACCCTGCTCTGCTGGGGGCTGCTCTGGGGTTCCAGCTGTCACACTTTCCAGGGACCAGGGTTGAGAGGTTTTTCCCTGGTGAGTTCCTCTGCCTACGAGGATCCATAGCAGCCAGCTTGGGTCCTCATGGGACATGGAATTCTTGGGAAGAATTCATTCAGTTTTAATTATGCTCCTTCCTCTCTTGGGCTCTGGAGAGTCTGTGCTTGGGTAGGGGCTGGATTTCTCCAACAGCTGTCTATGCTTGGAAGCCCTATGTCCTTTGTGCTTTAAGGCTTTGTTGTGGGGACAAATGAGCATCGTTTACCTTTCCCCTCAGGATGCACTGTCTCCTGGGAGGGCTCTTTGGGGCCACACTTTTAGTCTCCCCCAGAGAGTCTGGACCATCCTGGCTTCACAAAAGACCAGTCGGATTTCCCACCAAACAGATCTCAGAGCAGAGCATCCTGGGAGATCTGTGTGTGGCTGCAGAGTCTCAAATGGTCTCACGCAGTGGGGACATTTGTGGGGCATTTGGGGATTTATGCAAAAACCCATAGGCATTTTGCGTTTAACTCTGCAGTGTATCCATTCTTGCTTTGTAAGGAAGTACTGCTTAATCTTTGCTGCCGAAAGTATGGCCCACAGACGGGGAGCCTGGGCGTAGAGTCCTGTGAGAGGGGCAGAACATCAACCCTGCTCCAGACGCCACAGTGGAAAAGGCTCAGTTCTCTCGTGGCTGGCGTCCTTTCCTTTGGGATGAATGGTTTCCTGGGAGAGCTCTTGTGGGCCTTTCCGTTAGGCTGCCGGAAGTCCCTGTACCTGGTCCTTGAGAGGCACTTACAGTGGCTTTCTCAAGTGTGACCTGGGACGAGGTGCCCTCTTCACCTGGTAGGCACCAGACCCTGGCATGTTTGAACCACTTTGGTCTAGTGAGGTCGCCATGTGGAAGCTGGGGTCATCTCTCCTGGTTGGCCTTCCAGATGGGTGGATTAGTGACCAGGTACTTGAAACTCTGATGACTTGCTTCTTTAATTCCCAAAGAAAACCCATTTTACAGAACAGCAAACTGAGATTTTTAGAGACAAGTCACTTTTCCATATCATGGAACTAGGAAATGGCAGAGCCACACGTAGATGTCATGCAGAGAGTATGAAGGAGGCCCTTCCCTTACCAGGATTGGTGCTTGCTGGGACTGTAAAGAGAGGCGAGGATGCAGGAGGGACGGTCAAACACGAAGGAGAAGCATGTGTGGGAGAGCGTTTGGGATGGGCCAGGCAGGGGCTCAGCCTGGCGCCATGCCCAGCAGGAGCCTGTCACCCAGACACTACCAAGAAATGCAGATCTCCAAGCCCCTCTTCGCCTTCATCTTCGTCTTCATCCTCTTCCTCTTCTTTTTGTATTTTAGGGAAGGGGTCTACAGGGTGTTCAGGGTCTCACTACTAGATCAGATGCATACGAATCTGCCTGTTTACAGCCTCCCACAAGCTGGGATTACAGGTTTACACCACCACGTGCCCAGTCTCAATTGCCATCTCAGTGCACCCTGGGGGCCGGATTGGCACGGCAGGCCCAGGGATTGAACCTCCAGCCCCTGTGCCTACACAGGCACTTTAATTCGCTGAGCTATTTGGCCAGCCCACAAGCCCCTCTTCTGATATCCCAGGCCACTGGGGGTGGATTTATGTTTTGCCAAGCCTACCAGGGAATCCTGGTGCTTGCTGAGATTTGAGAACTGTGGAGCTAGCCCATCTTTTTATTTTATATCCAGGGAACCCAGGAGCAGGAAAGGGCTTCCTGCTAGATGGCCAGTGCTAGGACCCCTGCCCTGTCCTACTTCTTCACAAAACACTGTTGTCCGAGCTCCCTGGGGAGCACAGGGTACATGCATGAGTCAGAACAGGTCAGAGTCAGCAGGGGCCCCACCCCTGCAAGCAG
>PVKA01051801.1:0-12015 GCA_004027165.1 Ctenomys sociabilis | reverse complement strand
CCTCATTTTTTTTTTTTTAGTTCTTTATGTATTCTACATATTAGTCCTTTGTCTGAAGAATAGCTGGCAACAATGTTTTTCCCACACTATGATTTGTTTCCACTCTGTTGGTGGTTTCTTTTGCTGTGAAAAAGCTTTTTAATAAAATGAGATCCCAGTCATTGATTCTTTCTGCTGTTTCCTGTGCAATCTGGGTTTTGTTCATAAAGTATTTGCCTAGTCTTTCAGCATATTTAGTGTTTTTTAGTAACACTAAATGGATCTTTGATCCATTTTGATTTAAGTTTAATGTATGATGAGAGATATGGGCCAAGTTTTAATCTTCAGTGTGTGCAAAATCACTTTTTCCAGAATCATTTATTAAAGAAGCTATCTTTCACCCAGTGAAAGAATTTAGCTCCTTTGTCAAACATAAAGTGACTGAGAGTGTTTGAAGTTGTTTCTGCATTTTCTAATCTGTTCCATTGAGCCTCAGGTCAGTTTTTCTGCCAATATCATATTGTTTTTAATCACAGTAGTTTTTTAGTATAGCTTTATTTTGTTCTGTTTTGTTTTTTGTAGTTATAATTGCAAGTCACTGATTGTGATGCCCCCTGCCTTATCCAGAATTGCTTTTGCTATACTAGGTTTCTTCCGGTTCCAAATGAATTTTAGGATTGTTTTCTCAAATTCTGTGAAATATGCTGTTGAAATTAGAAGTAAGGCCATTTTCACTATATTGATTCTTCCTACGAAAGAACAGGGAATATCTTTCCATTTTCAGATATCCTCTTCATTCTCCTTTTCCAGAGTACTGTAGTTTCTATTTTTTTGCAACTAGAGTTTGCGAGGGAAACAATATAGGAGTCATAATTTATAGAATTATTTTATAATAGTCACCTGAAGAGTCACATACAAAGAGAGTGCAGGAAATCTATCCACACACTAAAGACCAAAAAAAGAATCCAGCTGAAAGCTTGGATCCTATTGCGGTATGCTATATAAGTCCAGCTGCAAACCTAGAGCCCATAGGAGTGCTCCCCCATGAGACCCAACTGGAGACCAAGAGCCCATCACAATGTCTTATGAAAGGCTGATTCATCAATTTGTGCTAGAAAAACCCAAAGGTCAGTCAGTGGTAGAGACTATAGAGTCTGCCAGCAGGATGAGGGCTGAAGGATCTGCACTGGAGCCAGGATGCAACACTCAAATTAAGAACCAGAACTCCCACAACAGGCACCACAGCCATTATAAGCAACAACAAGGTCCTGAGCTCCAATGATAAGAGTCAGCATATCAGGAAAGCTAGACCACCTTCTCTAGGGGAGAGAGCAGTCAGTGTACTGTGTTCTCCTCTGAAGCCAGGAAGTGATCCTCAAAGTAAGGAACAGAGTTCCCCCAAAGTGAATCATAGCCATTCTTACCTACAAGGTCCCAATCTCCTTCAGTGAAAAAATAGTTCACCAGGAAAGCAAGTGTGACAGGCTCCTCCAGGAAATCACACAGCTCCCATTAGCCTTCTTTCTTTTTCTTCAGTTCTACTCCTTATGCTACTGGCAACTATCCTCAAGTTGGCCCTGTACATTTAGCACCACCCTGACTTAGTTCAGGTGGGTGTTACAAGTTGAACACCATTTGTCAATCCACCACAAAGATCTTTTACTTCCTTTCTTAGCTTGATTTCTAGTTATTTTATTTTTTTGATGCTATTGTGAAAGGTGTTGTTTCCCTAATTTCTCTCTCACTGAGTTTGTTTTTTGTGTACAGAAATGCTGTTGATTCTTGAGCATTGACTTTGCATCCAGCTATCCTACTAAATTTGGTTATGAATGTAGAGGCCTGTTTGTGGAATTTTGGGGGTCTTTTATATAGTGTATCATGTCACCCACAAATAATGATTATTTAACTTCTTTCTTTCCTATTCTTATTCCTTTTATTTCTGACTCTTGTCTAATTGGTCTGGCTATTGTTTCCAGAACTCTATTGAATATCAGTGGTTATAGTTGACATCCTTGCCTTCTAAATTTTAGAGTAAAAATCTTTCCATTTTTGTCCTTTAATGTGATACTGGTTGTTGCCTTGTCTCCAATGACTTCTCTAATACTGAGATAAAAACAATCTCTTTTAATTTTCTTTAGGATTTTTAGATCCTCTCTTTTTATTCTCTTTCTTTTCTTTTTTTCTTTCTTTTCTTTTTCTCTTTCTTTCTTTCTTTCTTTCTTTCTTTCTTTCTTTCTTTCTTTCTTTCTTTCTTTCCTTCCTTCCTTCCTTCCTTCCTTCCTTCCTTCCTTCCTTCCTTCTTGAGTTTTGTGTCAGTTCCTTTTTCTCAGGCCTTGAGGTTCATCATTAGATTATTTATTACAGATCTCTGTGGCATTTGATGTAGGTACTCATAGCTATAAACTTTTTTTAAATTTTATTTTTTGAGACAGAGTCATCTATAGACTGGTCTTGAATTCATTGTGTATCTCAGACAGGCCTTAAATTCTCAGACTCAGCCTCCTAACTTTTTCTTGAAAGCAAAATGACAATGGAGTGCCCACCTTTGACAGGTGTAGACAAAGGAAGGGGTGTAGAAAGAAAAAATCATGATGTGTGTGTATAGACATTACAGTTGGGATAGATAATGCTGTGCTTCTACATAATTCTATGAGAGGCAAGATCTGCACTAATGGTGGTTGGACAGGATATTATGTCGGCTTCTAGTACTATGGTCATCCACTAGGAAAATAATTATTGAATTTTTGATATAATTCAGGTATAAAAAATAAGATAAGTAAGCAGCTACACTCTTAATTCACTGATGAGATATCTGCTAAAATAATATCTGTAAATATAATATCATGTATACACCTTGTACAATACCAAAACATTATGAAAACAGTTTGCAATGTATTAATTTATCGTATCTGTTTTGTTAAGGTGTCTTGAAACTGTCTGATTGACATTTGTAGTTCAATAAAATAAAAAGCAAAGTGTATAGCTCACTACTGCCTGTGAGCTATATACTTTGCTATTAGGACTATCTTTAATATCCCAGGGATTCTGGTATGTTGCAGTTCCATTTTCATTTGATTCTAGGAATTTTTAATATGCCCTCTGATTTCTTCAATGACCCACTGATTGTTCAAAAGTAAATTATTCATTGTCCATGGGTTTGTATAATTTCTCTTGCTGTTGGTATGTGATTTCTCCTTTGTGATCTGATAAGATGAAAGAAATTATGTGTTTCCAGTTTATTAAAGCTTGATGTAAAGCCTAAAATTTTATCTATTTCAGAGAACATCCCATGGGCTGCTAGGAAGATTACATAAAATGTAGTTGTTGGGTAGAATATTCTATGGATAATCAGTTAAGTTTATTTGATTTGTGATGTAGTTTGGTAACTATAGGTTGGCTAACTGATATTTCTCTGTTCATATTTTTGTTTTGATAACCTGCCTGTTAGTGACAGTAGGTGTTGAAGTCACCTGCTGTCATTGATCTATGTGTCCCTTTTGTTAAGTAGTGTTTGTTGGATGAAGTTGGGTGCCCTGGTGTCTGATGCATATATAGTTACAATTATTATGTTTTTTTGGTGTATTGTTCCCTTCATCAGTATATAATAGTGTTCTTTGTTCAGTTTAATTTTGTCTTGAAGTAGGCTTTATCCTGCTATGAGTATTGCCAGTTCTGCATGCTTTTGGGTTTTATTTACAGGGAATTCTGCTTCCCATCATTTTACTTTTGAGTCTATGTATTTGGTAATGAGGTATGTTTCTTGAAAGCAGAAAAGTGTTGGCTTTGTTTTTAAAATCAAACCTGCCAGTCTGTGTCTTTTAATTAGAGAATTAAGACCTTTTATAGTTGTAGTTTTCACAGAATGGTATGTACTAATTTCTTTCATATTGATTTTTTGATATTTGAGTCCTAATTTTAGTTTTTTATTTACTTATGTATGTACAGGGTCTCACTACACAGATCAGGCTCATAGTGATCCTCCAATTTTCAGCCTCCCAAGCACTGGGATTATAGACACACGCTGCCACCATGCCCACAGATAGCAGGCAGATTACAGGCACAGCACCAGGTCTCAGCAGGCCCCAGGGGTGGGGCTAGCATGACACACGAAGGATCAAACCCCCCAGGTGCTTTAATCCACTGAGCTATCTGACCCACCCTGAGTCTTTCATAATTTTCAAGAGCTTGTCTACTCTTCCTTTTTTGTGTGTAAGATTCCTTTTGATACTTTTCTGCAGTTCTGGCTAAGTGGTCATGAATTTGTTTATTTTTATCTTGGAAGGTCTTCATTTATCCTTCAACTTTGAAGAATAGCTTTGCTGGATACTCAACCCATTCCCTTATTTTTGACAAAGGTTCTAGCAAATTAATCCATTTTTTAAAAAGGTGTTTTTTGAGTTATTATTTGAAACATATATAATTTGATTTTTTTTTATGTTTTCTACATCTGTTTTCAGAAGTATGCAAGTTTGGCTTCACTACTACATTTCTTTAGTTGTACCAGTGACTCCATCATCCTTTCCTACTTTTGTATTGATTTAGTACTAAGTAAAGTTCTGGTAAGCTGGCCAGATAGCTCAGCAAACTAAAGCACCTGCTTAGGCAGACACAGGGACCAGGATTTGATCCCCAGTGTGCCGTGCTGTCCCTGCCGCGGGGTGCACTGAGACAGCAATTGAGACTAGGCATGGTGGCACATACCTGTAATCCCAGCACTTGGGAGGCTGAAACAGGATGGTCACTATGGGTCCAGTCTGTGTAGTGACACCCTGTAGACCCTGTACTAAATATATACATACATAAAGTTCTGGTAGCCACGGGGTTTGATTTATATTGCATGGCATAGTTGTTACAGTAGCTGAACACTTTGCTCATTAAAATAATTAAGGAGACATTTTTATTGTATCACTGACCTAATTATTATAATAATAATCATTTGCTGAGCAGGAACTAGGGCCCAGGTACCTTACTTCTTACAAGAAGACAGTTGTAGAGATTTTACAGGATTAGCTTATTGAACAGAAAGTCCTTAGAAAAGATTTTGGTAATGATACAATAGAGAAGAAACTCAGGCAAGCACTATATGACCTAAGATACTTTAAGTGTAGTTCTATAGGATTCATTATTTTTCACATAAACTTATGTGCTCTGTTCTCAGTGTATAAACCGCTAAGATTTATGCAAGGAATCCTGGCTTCAGGAGAGTTTCCAAAGCACTGCCAGTGAGGACTTGATCCTTAGTCAAGGAAGTCAACCAAGACTAAGTCTTTCAGATATAAATTGTCAATAAACAACTACTCCTAGATTGTCTCACAGCAGCTTTCAACTTTAAAACTGCAGATTGGAGCCGGGGAGATGGCTCAGTGGAATAAGCGCTTCCCTGGCAAGTGCAAGGGCCTGAGTTCAACTCCTGATTCCGCCAAAAAAAAATAAAATAAAATAAAAAATCCACTATATCATATTTTATTAAGCTGAAAAAAACCTGCAGATTAAAAATCATTATTTATCTAAGCACCTGCTTTGGCAAGCTTAGGGACCAGGGTTTGATCCCCAGTTCTGCATGCCAAGCCGAACCTGCCCCCAGGGTGCTCTGAGCAAGGAAGTCTGGGCATGGTAGCTCATGCCTGTGATTCCAGTGCTGAGGAGGCTCAAAACAGGAGGATCACTATGAATCTGAGCTGTATAGTAAGACCCTATACCAAATACATAAATGAAAAAAGAATTTTTTTTAAAAAATCATTATTATCCCAGTTGATCTCATTGTGGTCAAAAGTCAGTGCCAGGCTGGCAAGATAGCTCAGCGGTCTAAAGTGCCTGCTTAGGTAAGCTCTCAGGGACCGCGGTTCGATTCCCAGCACCACATGCCATGCCAGCCCCTCCCCCAGGGTGGGCTGAGCTGACCACCACACACACAAAAAAACAATCCGTGATGTGTAGTGAGACACTGTAATGAATAAATAAATTTTAAAAAATAAAAATAAATAAAAAATAAATCTTGTCCAGTTGATAAAATTGTTAAGGGCCGGGGAGATGGCTCAGTGAAGTAAGCGCTTCCCTGGCAAGCGCAAAGGCCTGAGTTCAATCCCCGGTTCCGCAAAAAAAAAAAAAAAAAGTCAGTGCCAGATTTCCTGGCATTGTTGAAAGATGAATTCTGTATTATTTACTGCAATAAAGCAAGACTGAAAAATCCTTGTTAGGAGACAGAGTTAAAATTCAAGCTTCACTATGTATAATTTCAAGATGTATAGTTACATCTATTACACTATATTTTTTAAGTGGAGTACAAATTAGAATTAAAATAGAAGAAATATGATACAGAATTTCACTTAAAGCAATATGAATTTCATAGTATTTGTTATAATACACAGTATTGTTTTCTGATCAGTTATTCATATTACCAAGTATATGCATGTAAAATTTTAAGATGAAAGTAAAAAAAATGTATAATAAATTAAGAAGACAACAAATACAAACAATTGAAAAAAGAAGACAAAATAAATTATTATTTGCTCCTTTCTATAGACCAGCAGAAATGCACAGTACAGTTGTCCATCTTTCTTACATACCTAGATAACTCTCTTTCCCCAACTTCCTTTCCTGTCCTCCTCCTCAACTCAGTAACTCTTGCCTTTTGAATAAATTCATTCCCTATTCCTAGTGTCTATTGTACCCTTCAGATTCCATTTTTCTCTTTCAGGTTGTCACAGTAAGGACAATGTTTGCACATGTGCATCTGATTTATTTCACTTAAGACTATGTTCTCTAGTTGCATCCATTTACTGACAAAATACTCAAATTTATTCTGGTTTATCGCTGAGTAATACTCCATTGTGTAAAAATACCACATCTGCTTTATCCATTCTTCATTTGATGGCCATCTGTGTTGTTTCCAGGATTTAGCTATGACAAATTGTACTACTATAAATATGGGTATATCACTGTGGTATGAGATTTTCAGTTCTTCTGGAAAAATTCCTAAGACAGGAATACCTGGTCTGAATAAGATCTCCATTCCTAGCTTTTAAATGAATCTCCATACTAATTTCCATAGTGGTTATACCAAAATATGCACTCCCACCAACATTAGAGAAGGGTTGCTTTTTCTGTGCAGCTGCGCCAGCATTTGTTATTGGCTTCCTTTCTTATGTTAGCCATTTTTTCTGGGGTGAGGTGGAATCTCAGTGCTGTTTTAATTTGTATTTCTTGAATGATCAATGATGTTGAACATGTTTTTGTATATTTACTTGCCATTGTATGTCTTCCTCTGGGAAGTGTATATTTATCTCAGATACCCATTTTTGGATTGAGTCTTTGAATTAGGGGGGCCTGATTTTTTTTTTTTTTTAATTCTCATATGTTTTAGATCCTTTGTCTGAGGGACATTTTCCTATAATTTTTTCCCCAGTTTATGGGTTTCCTTTTTAATCTGTTGGAGATTTGTTTTGAACTGCAGAAACTTTCCAAAAAGATGAGATCTCCATTGTGATTGTTTGAAGTATTTCTCATGCAGTTTGGTTTTTGTTCATGAAATCTCTGTCTACCTATATGTCTTTAAAATATTTACCTACATTTTCCTCCAGAAATATTTAGTGTTTCTGTCTTACTATTTAAATTGTTGATCCATTTTGACTGCAGCTGTGTGCATGGTGATGGACATGGGTCTAGTTTTAGCCTTTGGCATGTGGAAAACTAGTTTTTCCAGCACCATTTAGTAAAAAGGCTATCTTTCTTCTGGTGAGCCTGTTTGGCCCGTTTATCAAAGATAAGGTGGCTGAATGTGTTTACAGTTGAATCTGCATCTTCTAATCTGTTCCACTGATACTCAGGTCTGTCTTCTATGCCAGTACTATGATAATTTTATCACAGTAGCTTTATAGTATAATTTCAGATCAGGGATTGTCACACCTGCTGTCTTTCTGTTATTTCCCAGGATTGCTATTGATATTCTGGGTCTTTCTGATTCCAAATGAATTTGAGGAAAGTTTTCTCTGGTTTTGTGAGGTGTACTAATAGTATTTTAATCAAGATTGCATTGAATCTGTATAATAATTTTGGGAGGATGGCCATTTTCACAATATTGGTTTTTCCTATCCAGGAACATGGAATATTTTTCCATTTTCTCAAATCCTCATCAATCTCTTTTCTCATAAATTATTCAGAGAGACAAAGATAGTCACTACATACTTTCTAAGGAAAAACTGGAAGAGAAAGACGTAACAATTAGAAATATATGTACACCCCGTGTAGGAACACCATCCTGCATAAACAAACTTTAACAGACATGAAAAATTAAATGAGTAATAATACAATAGCAGTGAAAGTTTTTAACTTTGTGCCACTATCACAAAGAGATCAACTAGGCAAAAAATTAGCCTAGAAATAATAGAACTAAACTAAACTTGTGAAGAAATCGACTTGGTAGACCTTTACAGTGTGTTTCACCCAGGAACAACAGACTACATATTCTTCTTAGCTGCACATGGTGCATTCACCAAAATAGACCAAATACTAGCACACAGACCACTGTTAAGTAAATCCAAAGGAATTAAAGGGACCAGCAAGATAGCTCAGCAGTCTAAAGCACCTACTTAGGCAAGCTTAGGCAAGAGTGCAGAGACCACAGTTCATTGCCCAGTACCACATACTGCGCCAGCCCTATCCCTAGGACAGACTGAGCCAGCCACAAGAAAGGAAAAAAGAAACAAAGGAATTGAAATTATCCCATGTATACTACCAGACCACAGCGCAATAAAATTGGAAGTATTGACAAAAGAAACTACAAAAACATAATGTATTTCATAACTTAAAAATAATTGAATCTCAGGGCTGGGGAGACAGCTCAGCAGGCTAAGCACCTGCTTAGGCAAGCACATGGACCAAGATCTGATCACAGATACCACATGCAGCACCAGCCCTGCCCCTGAGCTTGATCAGCTGGCCACCCAGACATGGTGTGTTGGTGGAGACCTATAATCCAAGCTCTGATAAGGATGAAAACAGGAAGATCAGTATGAGTTCAAGCTGTGTAGTGAGACCCTGTACCAAAATACATAATAACAATAACAACAACAGCAATAATAACAACAACAATTATTATTATTCTATTTCAGGCAAATAACTTAAGACTTTTACTTGGCATTAAAAACTTAGTTGCCATCAACAAAGATTAATAAATCAAGATATCTTAATGCTGTAGAAGACAGAACATTTTTTAAACATACAAAGGATTTTTTTTTTTTTTTTTTTTTTTTTTTTTTTTTTTTTTTTTTTTTTGTAGTTTAGGGAAGGGTCTACAGAGTGTTCAGGATCTCACTACTAGATAAGACTCCTAGTGATCCACCTATTTACAGCCTCCCAAGAGTTGGGATTATAGGAGTGAGACACCACACCCAGTCTCAGTTGCCATCTCAGCACGCCCTGGGGGTGGGGCTGGCATGGCAGGCCCAGGGATCAAACTCAGGCAGCTGTGCTCTGCCTAAGTAGTCGCTTTAGTTTGCTGAACTATAAGGCCAGCCCTGTTTTATTTTTTTAAAGTACCAAATGTGGCAAAAATGTAGGTAAACTGTAATATCCACATCATCCTCATAGAAATATTAAGTGATACAGTCACTTTGGGAAACAGTTTGGGTATTTCTTGCAGAGTTTAACGTAAAATGACTATATAGCATGGAAATTCTACTCCTAGAAATCAAGCCAAGAGAAATGAAAACATGTTAGCAGATAGCAGCATTATTCATAATAATCAAAATCTGAAAGTAATCCAAATAACTATCAAGTGGCAAAATGATATTCAAAACATGGTACAGTATATCCATAGCATGAAGTATTATTCAGGAAGAAAACAATAATAAACTATTAAATGTAGCAGTATGAATTAAGCTGAAAAATCAGCTAGATAAAAAGCTGAACAAAATCTAAATGTATATGAAATTCTATCTCTTAATAGGTAGTGATTCATGTATTCTGCCTCAAGAAAATGGAGACAGTCTCAGAAAAACTCCTTAGTTATTTAGGATTATTTTCCCTTTTTTCCCCCCCTCTCTACCTGAGAATGATTAAATCTACTTCAGGTAGAAATATAGATAAATTAGGAAGAGTGGAAAACTATGTCAACTTTTTAGTGGAGAGTAATGTCTTCTCCAGCTTACTTAAAGAAATTGTGTACATACAGATGTTGAATTTATGTATGCTCACTTATTCCATAGACTTACCATGTGGACTACATGGGCTTTGGACTTTTCCAACTTTTTTTTTTTTCTTAGAACCTTGCACTTGCCAGGCAGGGCTTATTCTACTGAGCTATCTCCATGGACTGACTTTTCCAACTTCTAATACCTACATAAATCAAACTATCATTGAATTCACTGGTACTTCTGTCATTATGATGATCTTAAATTACATTAGATCTCACAGTGTAAGAATGGAGTGCCCATCTTTGACAGGTCTAGACAAAAAAGGGAGATACAAAGGAAGAACCATGATGTTTGTGTCAACAGTACAGTTAGAATGATTGGATTAAAAAGGATATAGTCATGACATAGAATAACATGCAGATGTTAGCATATTATTAAAAATTGCATTTTGTTTTGGAATTCTTCAATTCTTTTTCTATAAATGGCCTTTGGATGCCATTAGTATTGCCCTTCTTCTTGGATCAAGAATTTAAACTTATTTATTATAGTATCCGGACATGCACATTATGTAATAAAAATGTATTGGTTAGGTGAATATGAACAACATTAATGATGCAAAAATATACAGAATTGTTAAATGGGAATAGTTACCTCTAAATTTTTTCTTCTGGTGTCTTTGGTGAATTATTTTCACTTTCTCTGCCCCAATGATTATGAGTCAATGAAACTGATTTAGTCCTTTCAACAAATATTTATTTAGCATATACTCTGTGCCATGGACTCTTAGATACATTTCTTTTTTTTTATTTTATTGAGAAACAAATAGCAATGAGACAGCTTCAAAACTGATTTTTCTTTCTTTCTTTTCTTTTCCTTTTTTTGGTGGAATAGAGGATTGAATCAAAACCGTTTAGGACAGTTTCAATAATTAATATATTGTGTATTGTTGTCTTCATAGTGGTTATTCATAGTAGAAGATGCAGACATGATGTTTTGTCCAAATACTATTAGTACAAATCTTTCTTCTCATTGAATTAAGAGAAAGTAGCTATATATCTATCCTAACTATTTTGATTATACAGATACAAAATAGTCCTTCATTTATCCCTTTTTTGTTGTTGTTGTTGTTGTTGTTGTTTAGTTTTGTCAGTGGTAGGTATTCCATTGCCATTTAAATATTGTAGTGTGTGAATTCAGCAAAATAATCCAATATAGTCCAGTAGTCTATTATAGTAGTGGATTATCCTTAAGACTGGCAGTGTCAGTCTTGAGCCTTTTACAGCTCAGTATATTAATATGGCTTTACGTTTTATACCTCATTTTTATGCTTTTCTGCTGGATGGTTAAGACCTAGATAAAGCAAGACCTATATAACAAGAAATGTAACTTCTGTATTAGATACATTTCTATATATTTTTTTAAAAAGTAATAAGTATTGTATTCTGACATTTAATTTAGAAAGCACTGTAATAGAGAGCTACATAACAACAGGTATGTTTGCTTTGTGCAAATAATACAACAGAAGTACAAAATAAGATTAGTGCTTTCCTCACATTAGGAAAACTGGATCTTTCTTTTTCTTTGTTTTTACATGCCTTGGCCTTTTTTGTTTTTAATTTTCTTCATTACAAAATTTACACTTGAAGTCAGATTTCAGAACACTAAGTCTGTCTTTGTACTACAAATTAACTTAGTATTTCTTAAAATGTGTACCTCCAGTCAGGGGTACTTTCGTAAGTTTTATTGACAGAACTCATGTTCCCAAAATTTTTCAGCATTATTCTGTTTATTCTTCAATAGTTTTAACTCATCTAACATATATTTCTCTGATAATGCCTCTGTTCAAAATAAAGTAGTATTGCCACTTTTTTTTTTTTTTTTTTTTTTTTTTTTTTTTTTTTTT
>PVKA01051800.1:0-12021 GCA_004027165.1 Ctenomys sociabilis | reverse complement strand
AGTAAAAGATTTCAGTTTTTCCCCATTTAGGATTATATGAGCTTTTGGGTTGTCATAGATGGCTTTTATCAAGTTAAGATAGAGTCCATCTATTCCAATTTTCCGTAGGACCTTGAACATGAATGAGTGTTGGACTTTGTCAAAGGCTTTCTCTGCATCAATTGAGATGATCATGTGGTTTTTAGATTTCAATCTAATCATCCACTAGGTAAATAATTATTGAATCTTTGATATAATTCAGCTATAAAAAAAACCTGTAAATATAATTTCATGTATGCACCTTGTACAATACCAAAACGTTATGAAAACAGTGTGCAATGTATTAATTCATCGACTCTGTATGGTTAAGGTGTCTTGAAACTGTCTGATTGACATTTGTATTTTAATAAAATAAAAATAAATGGAAAAATAAATAAATAAATAATTAAAAAAAAAGTTGCTCAGAGGTGACTCATTCACATGGCTGACACTGACAAAGGATCTACAAACTTCACTACAAGGTTTCAGGCTAAATCCTGAGGTTATTTGACTGACCTTATCAGATACAAAAGTTACATTTCTTGTTATATAGGTCTTGCTTTATCTTGGTTTTAACCATCCAGCAGAAAAGTATAAAAACTAGGTATAAGAAAGTAAAGCCATATTAATAGGTTGAGCTGTGAAAGGCTCAAGTCAACAAATTCTGACATTGGCAGTCCTATGGATAACCAACTACTATTATAGACTACTGGACTATATTGGATTATTTTGCTGAATTCATGCACCTATAATGTTTAATTGGCAATGGAGTGTCCATGTTTGACAAAACTAAACAAGAAAAGGAGGATACAAATGAAGGACCATTATGTATCTGTATACACAAAATACTTAGGATACATATACAGCTACTTTCTTAATTCAATGAGAAGAAAGATTTGTATTAATAGTGTTTGGACAGGATATCATGTCTGCATCTTGTATGAATAACCACTATGAAGACAACAATATTTAATGTATTAATTGTTGAAACTGTCATACTAATCGGGTTTGAAACTGTGATTTGTTTCTCAATAAAATTAGTTTTAAGAAACCTAGCTCAGTGGTGGTAGATGGGGCTGTGTGCCTCAAATCACCATCACACACCTTGTGAAGGTACACAAAGGTCTTTTGTACTAAGGAGTCGAGGGAAGGGAGGAGACAGCAGACCTCCATACTTGTTTTATTTCTTCCAGCCATGTTCACCTCATTCTTCCTTCATTTATGGAAAGGAAACTTGGCTCTAGCCTTTTGGAGCCACTAGCTGCATACTCTGTCTCTGCTTTTGTGTTTAGAGGAGGAGGGGGTGTTGGTTGTGTGCTCACAGGAAGAATTTTGGGGAAGTTGTTGATCTCAAAAAGAAAAAAAAAAAAAAACCCAACTTTAAAGGTTCTGTTTTGCAGTGCCAGTTACCATCTTCCTCACTTTTAGTTTCCTACCAAATTTACTCAAATTATACTTAGTAGTTCTCAAATCTATTTTGTATAAGAAACGCTTAGAGCTCTATCAAAAAGCCACGTTTCTAGACCACACCCCAGGCCTAATGAATATACATATATGTTTGGAGCCTCGAAATCCATCAAGTTATGGATTTCAAAGATAACTATGAAGCAGCAGAAATGAGGTAGAACATTAGGATGAAGAAAAGGGGTATGTCTTGCCAATCACAGATACCTAGAATTTCCTTAGGGAAGAGAATGCAGACTCAGAGATGAGTATGCAAGTTTCCAAAATCAATCAAAAAGTGCTACGAGGGACCAATCAGAAAGTGATATCTTAAATTCTTCATTTATGTGTGACACAAAACCACACTGGCCTTTGATAGGACACTATTGATCTGCTGTGAGCCCCAGTGAATTTCTGCTAAGACAACCATCCCAAATGCCTTGTTTGCATAGAGAAAAGCATTCTAGGGTAGAGCTATATAAAAGACCTCCAACCTTACCCACTGTGTGCCTTTCACTGGCCTGTTCTCATTGTGAAGAGCGTGCTTCTTTTCCATCTTCATTAAATATAAATGCTCACTGACTCTTCTGCGTATTTTGTACAACTATTTGTTCAGTTGAAAAATCTCTTTGGGATCGAAAACTGCGTCATTCCTCAAATATATGGGCACAAAGGGGCACCCACAGTGACTCCTTCCTCACCTCTATGTACTCCTGAACATTCTGTCCCTGGTTTTCCACCTACTAGCACTTATCATTACTCAAAGTGCTTTCTTTTCAGCTGTTAATGACTGCCAGGGCTTGCTAATTGCAAAACCACACAGTCCTTGCCCTACTCAAATTTCTTGTAGCACTTCCTTTGTTATGTGCTGCTCCCTTTCTTGAAATGTGCTCCTACTGTACTTTTCAAGACACAGAACTACTGTTGTTTGCTTTCTCCCCCTGTACTCAATGCTTTCTTCTTTTCCTTTTCTCCTGTCTTATTTCTTCTTTCATCATCAGTCAAAATGATGTTACACTTATAATTTTAGTCCTCTGCTCTTTTCTTCATTAGATATGCACTCCATCTATTTTCTAAGGCTGCTACAACAATATACTACAAAAAAGTGGCTCAAGCAATAGCAACTGATTGTCTCATACTACTGGAAACTGGATATCCAAGGTCAAAGTTTAATATGTTTGGTTTCTTCTAACCTATGAGGAAGAATCTATTCCAGACATTTCCCACTGACTAGCAAATGGCTTTCTTCCTCCTGTGTTTCTTTACAGTCTTTCATATATCCATGCACTTTGTACCTAAACTTTTCCTGTTTAAGAAGCGCATCAGTCATATTCAACTGGGGGGTCCATCTTAAAGATCTCATTTTAATCTGATTGCCTCTAAGAAGGCTCTGTCTGGAGGCTTTTTCAGATAGCTCATTGCATGCTTGGGCCAATGTAGTCAGGCTCAAGGATCGCAGTTCAATTTTCGGCTCAAGAATCAGCACCAGATGGGCCTAAGGCATCCTGAAGTAACAAACAACAACAAAAAAAGTCCTTCTCAATTTGGGCCTGCCAGATAGCTCAGCAGATTAAAGCTCCTACAAGCAGGAGCAGGCCCAGGGGCCAGAGATTAGATGGGGGGGGGCTGCTGTGCCAGCCCTGCCCCCAGGGTGTGCTGAGATGACAATTGAGACTGGGCTTGGTAGCACATGACTGTAATCCCACTTTTTGGGAGGTTGTAAACAGATGGATTACTATGAGTCAGAACTAGTAGTGAGACTCTGAACACCCTGTAAACCATGCCCTAAATACAAACAAGTAATAAATGAATAAATAAATAAAATGGCTCTATCTGTAAGTAACATCATGTTCTGAGGTACTACTGGTTGGAGTTCTAACACATGAAGCATTTTGGACACACAATTTAGTCCGTAACGCACTCCTGGCCATTTCTTCTGCTCAATAACTTGAATGATTACTTCTGTGATGCACCACTCTTGGCCTTGATTTGTCTCCTAAGCATGTGTTCATTGATTTTTTTTTCAAAATGCATTTTGTAGCTGTGTGTTCCCAGTTATACATCAACTAAGTTTAGTCCATCTACACACAGAGCTCACAGAAATTTATTACGCAAATAATTCCAAGGGAAAGGGACAAGTGTTAGAGTACGGAGAGTGTAGGGGTCTATGAGAAACTGTTATTATAGAATCAACCCTTGTTTTGTTTCACATTTTCAACTTCCTTTATGATCTCTCCATTCAGATATTTAATCAATATCACAATCCAGCATGTGCAAAATGAAGCAAATCTTCCCTTTCAATTCAATGACTTCAACTAATTTCTTTATTTCTGTGAGTGACTAATTTATGCATCTAGTCTCTCGGTCTATAGATTCATTGTCATCTGTGTTTCCTCTGCATCTTCCTCCCAACATTCCATTAGTCACCATGTCAGAAACAGTTTAGCTTTTCAGTTGGAGACTAAACAGTTTACTCTCCAAGTCCTATCTCTGTTTCTCTTGTACTGCCACAGAAGTAAGTCAGACCTTCGTCATCTCTACTTACAGCATTGCAGAGGTCTAACTTCATCTAGGGCTGCCTAGATATTCTGCACAGTGCCATCAAACTCACAGAGTAACAGCTGCTCTGACAGCACTGGAGTTTATCCAAATATATTTTTCCAGACTTATTTCCTGTCATGCCTCTACTTTACCTGGCATTGAAACATGACCTATATTTTTTAATCCCTCTCCAAGCCTTTATTTTCTAAAATGAGACACTCTATACTTCCCGAGAACATGAGCTGTAACATTCATCTCTCCTCTCTCCTTTCTCAAAGTAGAATACTTTGTAACTTATAAAACACAGTTCAGTGCACTTGTTGAAGTAGTTAGTGTACTATAGTTTACAAAAGATAGCATAGCACTAGTTCTCAGTTCACCCTTTACCATACATGGTAAGGGTCTACTCTCCACCCAAAGTATACAACTTTTTCCAGTGCCAGGAATTGAAGTCAAGACCTTAGCACATGCTAAGCAGGTTCTTTGCCATGAAGATACATCTCAAGCCCCTAAAATATACAACTCTTCATGGCTGTCAGCCCTCAGCTAGGCCAATTGGGACAGGGAATTAGAGAAGACAACCACTCTGGACTTTTAAGAGCATACTTCCTTGCCCATTCAAGAATGCTGGGCTATGCATGCAATCATTTGGGACACTAGCTTCAACACCTTGTACCTTGTTCACTTCTCTGCTTGCTCCTGTATGCTTACCTGCCTTCTTGCTACTTGTTCCCAAGGTGGTATCCTATTTGCCTGGTTGCACTGCCTTCCATAAGTTATTTCTGAAATCCTGAGTTCCATTGAGGAGGGCTTTCAGGATCAAAGTTGACTGGTCTCTTAGCAAAATCTCTTCTAGTGTCACTGTGTTTACTGACCACACAGGGACTTTGCATTGATTTCCTCCATTGTGTGTGTGATGTCTTTATCACCTCCCAGCACACAGCTCCTTGTTGGTACTTTTTCTACATTGAAAAACAGATATCATTGTCTGATTTCTCCCATTCTCAACTTCTAAAGCTCCTGTCACACTCTCATGTTTCTGATATGGGTGATAGGAAGGTCTTGTCTAAAGGGCTCCAGGACACTAATCCTGACAAATGGCAGATCTGGTACCAAAGAGGTCTCTCTGTTTTTCTCTTCCTAGTTCCAGAACAAATGCACAGGGATATGAGGAAAGTATTTCCTCACTCATTCACCAAACATCTAGGGTGTATCAACTCCATGCTAGGTGCAGAAAATCTAAAACTTGCCTCCCTCAATACCTCATAGTATACTATAAGGGAAGAGCTGACAGATTGCTTCCTTTTTTTGTCCCACTCTTTCAAAACAAGCATTTTCTTACATTTAAGAAGAAGCCTTTATGCCTTTTTTTTCCCTTGAAGGAATAAATGAGTGTTTTTCTTAGTGAATTTTACATATGGATGCAGTGGGCAGAAAACAAAAGATTTCCAAGATTATATCCTTTTTATACTTTTTTCTTTGCAGAGGTTCTTCAGCCATATTTGATATTTGATTCACAGAAGACCATGCTTCACCTCTTTTGTGTTTTGAAGACCTTAAAACGTCTCACCTAAGCTAAGACATCCTTCCACCAAAGGGGAATAAAATAGAGATGGGAGGAGCAGTGCAATGGAAACACAAGAGGCCTGGTCTGGTACCTAGCCCAGGCTGGGGAATGGGTACAGTTGTCAGGAAACTCTTATAAGTGATTCTTGAGCCAAGTTTAAAAAATTGCAGATGTGGGAGTGGGTGAATCAGGGTCAAAAAGCAATGGTGGAAGAGGGTATGAGCCATAGCCTGGCGTGAATAATGATGATGACCTGCAGCACCCACAGACTGTCAGGTTCCCAGGAACTCTTCTGCACTTTCTTAGTGATAAGAAACAACAAAATGTTTACGAATTTTCTGTCTCAGATGTTTGGGAAATCTCTTTCATGACTTGGGCAATGATTATTTTCTAATGTTGCATTAAATAATTTCCTTTCCCCTGCTAATTAGATAACAAAATATCCCAAGTAACCTAGGTGTTGGTGTCATCTAGGAGCTTCTTTAACTTACTGCAGATATTTTAAGGGTTGAGAAAGTCACTGGGCTTCCTGTGAAAATACTAGGTTGCCCTGGGCAACAATTACAGCCTGTTTGTGAAGGTATCAAGTAACAAAATGTAATGTAATGTAGAATTAAAAAAGAACGCTGTAGGATAAGCCCTCAGCCTGGACCAAATGACAGGTGCAATCAGTATAGGCATATTGATTGAAAAGAAGGTGCCATAAACGAGAACACAGAAGATGAGCAGGAAGGAGGAAGTACACCAATTTGAAATAGGAACTGGTGACAGAATTCAGCATGGCTCTTTGATGTAGTGAGAGCAGTGACCAAGGGCTGAGGCATGTCATCCAGGGGCTCCAGCTAAATGAGTATCCAACATGCATTGTAGCCTGTGCAGTGCGTATCAGTTTCCTGTGGCTACCATAACAAATTACCACAGATTCAAAACAACAGAAATTTATTTTCTTATAATTCTGGCATCCAGAACTCCAAAAGCAAAATGTTAGCAAGGCTATGCCTCCTTTGAAATATTCCTTTCCTTTCTTTTCCTTTTCTTCTTTCCTTCCTTCCTTTCTTCTCTGGCTTCCAGTGATATTCTTTAGCTCATACACACTACTCCGACCCATGACTCCATCTTCACAGCGCACTCTCCTCTGCCTATGTCTGTGCCTTCTCCTACTCTGTCCCTTTTCAAACACTACATGGTAAATGGAAACCTTTAGGTATCAGACAGTATGTTCACTGAAATGATTTGGCAAGGAAAAGACAACAAATACCAATAATAGTGTTTTGACTTACATAAATGAGTGTGCCTGTGAAGACAGGTTCTTTATTCTAAATAAGCAGACAAGTAAATTTTCTCATTTAAATATTTGTTTGTTGGGTTGGTTCACAAAGTAATTTAATGAGTTCAAGTGAAAAATGAACATCTGTCACTTGTAGTCATTAATTCTATTATGTATTTTATACATGGCATTAGAAAATTCCTCTTCACTAAAAGAGATCCATGCAAACCAAAATGTGGGACAACCATGCCCTACATTCTCCAAATTTCATACTAAAGTGTGTGCTGAATCAGTCCAGAATTAGGCAAATGACTTGGCCTAGAACTGAAAATCACTTCACTACTCCTTTTCTTCCTCAGAAAAAATGCTTCATTTATTCAGGTTTACACGGTTAGTCCTTGCTTTGTATTTTTTTTACTTTCAGGAATGGAGATAACATACCTTGCCTTTATAGAAAATCCTACTAATATTTGTTAATGCTTAGTATCTCATCTAGACAAGCAGCCCTTCTTAGTAAAGTATAAACATTTTTTTTTAAATTTTAAGCCTTATGATAAAACTTAAAATGAATAGAACTAAAAAATCATCCATACTTTTTCTTTCTGTACCTGTACTGTGCAATATGTGCATCTAGATAAAAATAAATGCAGCAAAACAAAGAGGATATGGGTAAGATGAATATGTATATTCATCATAACACTTAATATACATGTATAAGTAAGATTAAAAATAGAGTTTGATAAAAGCTACTAGTACCTTAGAATAAATAGAAACATGGTCTTTGACTATATGCTAAAGGGAAGCATATTCTTGAACTATAACCAAGTCAGTGCAAGAAGGAACCCAAAGAGCCTCCAGACTGTTCATTTTAAATATTACTATTTGCCAAGGAAACCAATTGTTGTGCAAAGCCAGCTTGCTTTTTGAAAAGACATGAGAATTAGAAAGTTCCAATCTATTTATATTTTTAATTTCCAAGATTACTGCTGTAAGATTCTGGCTTCCTGCATTAATAAAGTGAGTTACTGCTTTAAGATGCTAATTTTGTTGTTATGGCTACATCTGAAGAGCATAAGTGAACAAATTTGATGGTGATATCATAGGAGTAACCCAACACCATCATACCTAGTTTCAAACAATATAAAAAGTGCAGTTTTAATATTCACTCAAGTTGACTTGAATAGTGATTATATAAAAAAAATAAAAATAAAAAAAGTATTTTAAAATTTCAGTCCTGGTGGAAGGAGCTTGTTGAAAATTTCAGAAAAGCTGATTTTGAATCAATCAATATATTGATCATATCTTCTATTCTTCTGTATTACTATCATGTGCTCGTTTTTTCGTTCATCAGATATTCACTGTTTACTGTCAATGGTTTCAAAACAAATGAAATAATATAAGCTTTTAACTGCAGTGGGAAAGGCAAGAGCAAGGAGGGGTGACCAACACTTATTCCACTAAGGCACCATCAACTTCTCAGAGTTCCAGCTTCTCAGAATTCCAGCTGACTTCCCCAAGTCCAGGTTCTTCCCAGGGTGACTTCAGAGCTAACTGTGAATTTTTCTACATTTTGTGTTTACAGTATGCCGCAGACTTCATATACATTCTCTCCTGTGCTTCTTATGATCACCATATGGGGAAGATGAAATTCTATTTCATAAAGTTAAGAAAGATAAGTAAAATTACCCAAATAGTTTTTGAAACCAACTTGACCTAACCTGAGAGTTATCATGTATTCTACTCGACCATGCTGACTCTCAAATTTTAAAAAGGCATGAGGCTTAGTAGGTCAAAGAGTGCAGAAGGGTTACCAGGTGGGTGAAGTGTTAGCCTGAAATCCCTGATCTCTGAGAAAGTAACACAAACAGACCACAAGTTCAGACCCAGCCTGGGCAACTTCGAAACTCAGTGAAACCCTGACAGAATTTAAAAGGATTGGGAATGTAGATCAGTGCAAAGGCTCTGGATTCAGTCCTGAGGACCAAGGAAAAGTGCAGAAAGTTTAATCAGAGAATCTAAGAAGGAGTCTTTGTATTTGATCACTACTAAATCACATCTGTGTCCAGTGCATTAATTTTACTAGGGCTCCCATAACAAACTACCACAAACTGATTGGCTTAAAAAACATATAATTACTGTGTTATACTCTGAAGGCTAAAGGAAACAGATTAATGTGTCAAAGGTGTTGGTTTCTTCTGAGGGTTACGAAGGAGAATCTGCTTAACGACTCTTTTAAGAGTTCCAATAGACACAGATGTACCTCGGCTTATAGATGGCATTCTACCACTTTTCCTTTTTTTAACAGGATATGAGTCTTAGATTAAAGTCTCCATTGGTGTCATTTTTATTTGATTACCTCTACGAAGACTTTAGTACTAAGTAATATCACATTCTCAGGTAGTGGGAGTTAGAACTTCAACATATCTATTTTAAGTCAGTTTGGAAATAATATATATGTAATGATCACTGAGTGAGTGCTTTCATCTTAATAATAAGTCCACAAAATATTTGGAAGGGTAGTAAGGGATGAAACATAAGATCATGGGAATTGGATGAAATTAGAAGAGACTTGAGAATGTTTTTCTCAGGTGAGAAAAAGTCACCAGAAGAAAGCAACAACTTCAAGACTATGGGTAACAGGCTTTGGCTCTGGCTTAGTGATGGAGTATTCACCTAACATGTGTGAGGTCCTGGGTTCTATTCTCAGCAGGGGAAAGGGAGTCTGAGATGGAGGAAACCTGACAGGGATGAGTAGTCCTTAAGTGGAAATAAGATGTGAATTTTCAGGAAAAGAAAGGTAGGATGCCACTCTTTTAGAAAAGAAAGAGAGAATATTTAACTAGTGTTATCTGTGTTCATTCTTGAAGACATCTTCATCACTTCAGGCCAGTTCTCAAGCCAGATTCTCCAGAGGCCTTGCCCTTGCTTCTTCAGTAACTGAAGTTCTAGCATTCCAATTTTTAAATAGTTTTACTTGCAACTTTTAATACTCATGCAATGCTTAGCACTTGACATGAAGCATCACAGATATTTCCCATATTTATTTATAGAAATGCTCAAATGAGTGATTGCATAAATGAGTGCACATATATAAAGAGGAGACAGTGTCTCTTTCCAAATAATCGAGTCATTAAACCTGAGCATAATATGTTGTTCTACACAGCTGAATGGCTGAGGGCAAAGCAATGAAGACCTATGAGCACAGACACGGAGAAGGCACTGAGCAAGGATGTCAACAAAGCACTCTCCTGGGCCCAGACATTGCGACAGACAAGAGCCCTCCCTTTGCTTCAGCTGTTCACACTCCAATAAGAGAGGACTCATGGAGAATAACTCCAAAATCCCTTATTTTCTGCTAGGGTAGCCACCAGTTATGTGTAGACCTAACACTCTAATACACAAAGAGTAGTTTGAATCAAAAGGATGTCATGTTGCCCAGAACTTCAGTATTTCCACCCAGCTGTCAAAAATTCAAAATTACTTGATAAATGATAAGCCCTGTGTAAGGGCTCTATAGGAAAAGGTCAGTTTGGATATGCAGACCTAGAAGCTACTATGACTCCAGTGTTTCTGGGGATATTTGAGGAATTGTCCTTGGTGCTGTATATCTAGGGACTCGGTAGAGCAGAGCTCTTCCCTTTGTATCATGTTCATGTTGGTAAACTAAAAGAGTTCTTGAGGGTATACTGAAAATTTAAATGCCATTGCTGGGACCTTTTTCAAGTCAGTGTAAGGGCATAGAGCTTGACTGAAGAACCTTGAGTGTCTGGCTTGTCTCCTAACCATGAACAGGAAGCTCAAAGGAGAAAAAATACAGTAAAACATACAAGGGAAGAATGATACCATCATAAAAAGTCTTTCTCCCATCACAATTTCTCTTAGATTCCACATAGTACATATTTATAGAAAGAGTTTACATATAGCTGACCTGCCTATTAGCATGATTCAGCCTAAGTAAAATGGGGCATTTTATAATTGAGCACATACACTGTAAATTTTGCTTTATCATTAAGTTGAAAGTTCACCTTCAAAATGAAAATTTTTCATCAACTAGCACCCTGTGAGCATGTCAATATGTATACAATAAGCATGAAAATACTGCAGCATGTGAAGTCAGAAGGGCCTAAATTTGATAAGTCAATCCCAGAAAGAAAATGAAGGCTTTAGAAAACCTGACAGGTTCAAGTATTAAATATTCTCTCTTGAAGGCACTATTTACAGAAAGAGATTTTGGGAAATTTACATCAAATTATAAAAATAATTAGGTAGTTTAACAGCTTTATCAGTTGTTCAAAATTGTAATATTTTGTTTTCCAAACAGAGCATACACAGAGAAACAAACCCTAGAAATAATGTCTGTGGACTAATACAGTCAGATCCTTCATCACTTTTCTCTATCCCCATCTACTGGCTCCATTAGGGAGACAATTAGTGCTGTCTCTATGCACTCAGGTTAGGCATGGAAGAACTCAATTCAGAAAGCCCAACGCTTGCTCGCTCACACCAATTAAAGGACTCTGCTAAATCTGCTTGAGGCCATCTTTTAGAAATGAGTCTTTGGGGCCAAAATTCTTAGAAGAGGAAAGGTACTGAAAATTAATTAGTACTATTCCTAGGTACCAGTGAGGATGCTGCAGTGCTCCCGAGCTTCGGGAAAGCTCACCTGGTACTCACAGCTATGCCCAGAATTTGTAATATATCTCACATGTATCTTGTTATAAATGATACACACCAAAGGATCAGTTCAGGAAAGGTAACATTCTAAGAGCAAAGAAGCAAAAGTTATGCAGAACCTTCATTTCACAAAATGTATGCCTTACCCATCTGCGTCAGAAGAGATTTATATATCAAGGAAAGCTCTTTGACATAGCAAAGATAGGGAATAAGTCTCTAAGTTGGCACTAGTGACATAACATTGAGTGATAACAAAGGGAAAAATAGCATTTGGGTCCTCTTTATGTGGCCTCTTGTAGAATGTCAGAATGAATAATACATTATGTTTAATGGTTACTCTTTCTTCTCTCATGTAAAACTTTCATCTCTGTCTTATCCATCCTGTTCCACCTGCATGTGCACATGCACACACATACACACACACACACACACACACACACACACAGAAAGAGAGAGAGAGAGAGAGAGAGAGAGAGAGAGAGAGAGAGAGAGAGAGAGAGAGAGAGAGAGA
>PVKA01051799.1:0-12022 GCA_004027165.1 Ctenomys sociabilis | reverse complement strand
AATAGACTGAAATCTAAAAACCACATGATCATCTCAATTGATGCAGAGAAAGCTTTTGACAAAGTCCAACACTCATTCATGCTCAAGGTCCTACAGAAAATTGGAATAGATGGACTCTATCTTAACTTGATAAAAGCCATCTATGACAACCCAAAAGCTCATATAATCCTAAATGGGGAAAAACTGAAATCTTTTACTCTTAGATCAGGTACAAGAGAAGGATGTCCTCTATCAGCCCTCCTATTCAATATAGTTTTGGAATCACTAGCAACAGCCATTAGAAGAGAGGGAGAAATAAAAGGAATAAGAATAGGTAAAGAAGAAGTTAAATTATCACTTTTTGCAGATGACATGATACTTTACTTGGAAGACCCCAAAAATTATACCAAGAAATTTCTAGAATTGATAGGGAAATTCAGTAGCATAGCAGGATACAAAGTCAATGCTCAAAAGACAGAAGCATTCATCTACACAGATAACACACATACTGACAGGGAAGCAATAAAAACAATACCTTTTACAATAGCACTGTGGAAAATGAAATACCTTGGAATTCACTTAACCAAGGAAGTCAGAGATCTTTTCACGGAAAAGTATAGTACCCTAAGAAAACAGATTATAAAGGATTTCAGAAAATGGAAAAGTATTTCATGCTCCTGGATAGGAAGAACTAACATTTTGAAAATGGACATACTCCCAAAATTGCTGTACAGATTTAATGCAATCCCTATCAAACTGCCACCAACATACCTCCCAGACCTAGAGAAATCATTCCTAAAATTTATTTGGAGCCACAAACCTCCTAGAACAGCTAAGGCAATCTTGGCCAATAAAGACAAGGCAGGAGGCATCACAATTCTTGACTTTATATGGTATTGGCAACAAAATAGACCTGAGGATCAATGAAATAGATTAGAAGTTGCAGAGGCCTCTGCAAACACACTCAGCCACCTGCCCTTTGACAAAGGGGCCAAACCCACTTACTAGAAGAAAAATAACCTCTTTAACAAATGGTACTGGAAAATCTGGCTTTCTACATGCTGAAAAGTAAAACCTGACCCAGGTCTATCACCATGCACTAAGCTATTTCAAAATGGATTAAAGATCTAAATATTAAAACAGAAACACTCAATCTCCTGGAAGAGAAAGTAGCAGGAACTCTTGAAGACATGGGGTAGGCAAAGAGTTCATGAACAAACATGTATTCGCACAGGGAACACTTGAAAGAATCAACAACTGGAATCAACTCTTCTTGAGTTTTTGCACATCAAAAGAAATTGTCAACAAAGGTCTGCTCTCTAGAATATATAAAGAACTAAGATATAACAGGGCCCTGAAATTTAAAGACCCAATCCAGAAATGGGCATCTGAGATGAATACACACTTCTCAGAGGACGAAATTAAAGAAGCAAATAAATATATGAAAAAAATGCTCCACATCACTAGCCATCCATGAAATGCAAATTAAAACAACACTGAGATACAGTCCCACTTCAGAAAGAATGGCTATCATAAGGAAATCACCCAACAACAAATGTTGAAGAGGTTGTGGGGAAAAGGGAACACTTCTCCACTGCTAGTGGGAATGTAGACTGGTACAACCATTGTGGAGGTCAATGTGGAGACTTCTCAAAACAGTAGGACTGGAAATCCCATTCAAGCTGGCTATACCCCTACTGGGAATTTTCCCAGGGGAACTGAAAGCATTATATCATAGTGATATATGTGTACCTATGTTTATAGCAGCACAATTTGTGATAGAAAAATCTTGGAAACAACCAAGATGTCTGTCACATAACGAATGGTTGAAAGAGATGTGGTATTTCTATATAATGGAGTATTACTCAGCTATTAAGAATGATAAACTTGAAGCATTTATATTGAAATGGATGCCACTTGAACATATACTCTTAAGTGAAATAAACCAGACACACGCGTGCAAATATCATCTAGTCTCCCTAGTATAAGAAATCAAAAGAAGAAATACAAATATAAGTGTACAACAACAACTAAAAAGAATTTAGTCAGATAGGGCAAACTGAACGGCATATGCTGCAGGGTACTAATCAGCTTTTCTTCTTGATGGTTAACAACCTAAGTTCAAAGATCAAAAATTGGAGAAATAGAAGAGCTTCAAGGTCAGCCAACATTTTGGCCCTAGCCTTTCAAGGTCGCAAAGACTTAGGACATAGGTGAACCTGTACTGTAACATCATGAAACTCAGTTGTGCCCCAAATTTTTTGAACAAGGAGATTATGGAGCCAAAGAGAAAAGATACTGATGTTCTATAGTGTGCCTGGGGAGAGTCACATGGAGAGAAAACTTTCTCTGTGGCTCTCACAGAGAGCAAACTGGTCAAGCATTGGTCATGACTCATCCACATGGCCGACACAGACAAAAGATCTACAGAGTAAGGTGCAGGATTACAAGGTAAACCCTGAGGAGACTTCATTGACCTCACCAGAAGCAAAAGCTACATCTTTTGGCATATAGGTCTTGGTCTATCTAGGTGTTAGACATCCAGGGAAAAGTATAAAAATGAGGTATATAACATGGGGCCATAAGAAGAAGTTGAGGTGTAAATGGCTATAGTAAACAACTTCTTCAGATAACTGACTATTATTGTGGAATGCTGGACTGTGTTGGATTGTGTCACTGAGTTCAGGCACCTAAAATGGTTTAATGACAATGGAGTGCCCACCTTTGACAGGTCTAGACAAAAAATGGGGGATGCAAATGAAGAGCCATTATGTGTGTGTATAAACAGTACAGTTAGGATAAATATGCAGTGCTTCTGCATAATTCTATGAGAAGCAAGATTTGCCCTAATAGTGGTTGTACAAGATATTATGTTGGCTTCTAGTACTATGGAAAAACACTAGGGAGATAACAAGGGAGAAAGTATTAATTATTGAATCTGTGATATAATTCAGCTATAAAGAATAAGATAAGTAAACAGCTACACTCTCTTAATTCACTGATTAGAGACATCTGCTATATCATGTATGCACCTTGTACGATACCAAAACATTATGAAGTTTACAATGTATTAATTATTGAATCTGTCCTGTTAATTTGTCTTGAAACTGTCTCATTGCTATTTGTTCAATAAAATAATTTTTAAAAAATTAGCTGCACTATATGTAATAGTCGAAGGGTGGGAACAAGCAAAGGTCTGCCCAGAGGTGAATCCACTGTATCGTGTGGTACTGTGAGCGCCATCCATCTGCAAGAGCACTGGGGTGCTGCTGCGTGCTGGAGCACAGCTGCGCCTTGGAAACACTGATCCTTGGGGGGAGCCAGGCTGGGATGGTCCCATCCACAGGGACAGGGCGGTGGTTGCCACGACTCAAAAGGGCACAGTGGTCTCTGGAGGAGAATGTGTACTGGGCTGGGGAGAGGCTATGCTTGCTCGGCACTGTCCCTGTGGTGGTTGAACTGTGTGCTGGAAGATAGAGCTTGCCTAAGTGAACTTCACCCAGTGGAAGTCTGCAGGAGCCCTGCACTTGTGAGCCATCTTCATAAGGAGGGGTTTCCCTCCATGAAGTGGCTGTCCGCCTGTCTTCCCCAAGTGCACTTACACCGACTGTTTCCACTGTGGAGCATGAGTTTCGTGTTACTACTGCAAAGTCCTGACAGCGTGGTCCCTGAGCTATGAAGACACTGACCCCACAGCTTCTTCAGCAGAACGTGCATCCTGGAGAGCATCAAGGCTGAGGCCAGGAGCCATGAGGAGCCCTGGCCCTGAACCCCACAGAGGTGCTGATGGCCTGGTTCCGGCATGTGGGGTGCACTGCATAGGGCAGCTGTTCCTGGCCCAGAACCAGGACAACGATGTGGCCCCTGGGATGGGAAATGGCACCGGCAGGGCCAGTGTGCTCCATTAGCTTCTCTGCTGCCCAGCCATCTGCTTGCCCTTTCTCTCCACCCTCCTTCCTTCCTGAGGAGCGGGCCCTGGCCTTCTCTGCCTGTTCCTCCTCTGGCTCACTGGAGGCCATGTGGTCCTTCAAGGGACACCATCATCTCTGCAGGGCCCTGCCCGTTCCACCTCCCACCCCACTTCCCCCATGTTCATGAACCCTATGGAGTAGGATGCATGCATGTACATGCGGACACACACACACACACACACACACACACACACACACACACACACACAGAGGTACTCCTGCTTCAGGAGACAGGATCAGCAGTTGCTGCTCAGAAGCCTCTTCCCGACAGTCTGCTGGCTTCCCATGCCCAAGCCCTTACGCTGCCTGATGTGCCTGGCTCAAGGTCTCTGGTGCCCTGTGGGTGCTGGGTGGCCCAAAATGCTCTGCTTCCACCTCTGTTAACATTCTGCACTGTCTTCGAGTCTCCCAAAATCTACATCATGAGAAAAGGACTGTAGCCTGAGGGATGAAGTCCAGACCCAGGCTGCTGGGGAAAAATGTGCCCCAGACTGTGTGGTAACCCACAGAACTCCACAGAGGCTCTTGGAAGAGAAAACACCATGTTCCTCCAGATGTTTTGAAATGTTAACTCTGAATAGGGACCAGACTATTTAAAAGGGAAATTGGATTTTTGTTTATCTTTTTAAGCGACAAGGTTCTCGTGTGGATTCCAGGATGAGTTAGGCACAGGGGTCCTTCCTCTGATGGTTGCAGAGCCCATGGAGCAGGAGGCTACATTCCTGATGTGTGAGGCCAGAGATCTTGTTTTTATGGCCTGTGTGCAGGGCCCAAGGCAGACAGGATCATTTCTGTGGATACAGATGGGCTTGCCAGGGGAGTGGGAGCTGTGCTGGCTGGTGCTGGAACTGCGGCCTAGCTTGGAGGAGCAGCTCTGCTACAGCCTGCCCACCTCAGGGGACCCCAGGGGCCCCTGCACACTGAGGCAGGAGCCTGTCCAGCTTCTAGGTGAACAGAGGAGGGGTGGTGCTGCCTGAAACATCCCAAGGGGAAGGGAGAAGCAGAACTGAGAGGAACCCTGTGCAGCTGCCTCTGGTCCTGCAGGCAGCCATGCTCCAGAACCCTGGTGAGTTTAACACTGTTAGTGGTGGCAGTGAGCCCAAGACAGTTTTTGCTAGCTTCCAGACTCCATTTTCCCATCTGAAAGCTGAAAGTGAAGGACCCCTCTGCCCAAGTTGAGGGAGCTTCGTGGGGCCTGCAGCCTCACATCTCCCCTGGAGAAGCCCACTTCCCTTCTGAGTGCTCTCGCAACTTGCGTTCTATCTGTAATGTCACCCGGTGATGGTGAGCACCTGATTCCCCCGCTGGTGACCTGAGAGGAGAGGCTAGCTGCCAGGCTGCCGTGCACTCTGCTGGGCATCCCAGGCTGGTTCCTCTGGCGGCTGGGCCAGGCTGAGGGCCGATAGCCACATTCTGTACTCCAGCTGGGACCTGCAGCACCTGTGTCTGATGCCACCCACCCCAACCCAGTGAGGAGTCAGAGTGGTCCCTACCTAGGCAGCCCAGCAGGAGGGGAGCTGTGCTCTGCGGCACTGTCCCCACACAAGTAGTCTCAGTACACAAGCTTAGGGAAGGGCTGCTTTTCCTTTCAGTCTAGGGAGCACAGTGATTGGTGGGCCCTGGTGACCTCTGCTGTGTGGGCCTGGTGCTGACAGCCTCCTCTGTCACCAAACCCTCAATTCCAGGCAAGAATGCGATCTACCTCCCGTTGCTGCCTCTCCTATGGCCAGTGTGACTGTCATGTCCAGCAGGACTGTCCTGGCCTTGCTGAGGTGCAATGACCCTGTGCTACTTCAGAGGCCTGGGATGGTGACAGGTCTAGAGCCACTGGGGTCCTGGGCTCATCTCTGGCCCTTAGGCCAGCCTGAGCAGTTTTGGAATCAATGGCATGCCCAGTGTGCAGGAAGGACCAGGAGAGCTATGTGGGGAAGGAAGGTCACTGAAGATGCAGCTCCATCTGTGCTCCCAAAGCCTTTCCCAGGTCATGATGGCCCCTGTCACCAGCTGGGGCTCCTACCCCAAGTGCAGACAAAGCTTCTGGGAATCCAAGATCCCTACCTGCCTCAGCAGCTCCTCTGCCTTCACCTTTGTGGAGTGCAGCCCCTACTGCTGAAATCAAAACGGAGGTCTGGGATTACAGTGTCCTAGGCTTCAGAACGATGCTTTTGTGATCCAGGCTTGTTTCTGAAGCTTTGTCATGCAATCAGGTTATGGGCATGGGGTGAGACAGGCCCTCTCCCTGTGGGCACAGAGCCTAGGAATCTGGGTGCCTAGGAAGAGCCTCATGCATGGGTCTTGAGCTCTGGGTGGGGCTGCTCCACCACAGAGCTGTTGTCAGCCAGCCCCAGCCACTAGCCCTTCAGAGCTCAGCCAGACTCTCACAGGAATGTGACTGCGCCTGCAGAATAGCAAGGCCAGTGGTTCTCAGCATGGCGCCCCAGTGAGGGGCCCTGGCCAGAGCTTGTCCTAGTCTCAGCTGCCCATGGCCAGGATCACAGCCCCAGCTGCCCATGGGCCTGGATCACCAGCACTTTTCTGCTCTTAATGCCAGTGGCTCTGTGGACCCAAGACCCCAACCACTGCCTGGGACTCAATATAAGAGTTGGTAGCACCCACCATGGGGTCAGGGTTCCCATGTGGCTATGGGGACAATGTCCCCAACAGAAGTGCACCAGCTGGCAGGCGATCAGCCAGACTCCAGATACCCGAGGCAGGAGGATGGAGTCTCAGGTGGGGCCACAGGAGAGGGAAGCAGGACCTAGGCAGGTAGGTAGGAGCTGTCCCACCCATGTGTTCACCCCTGACTTACGTGTGATTATGCCCTCACATGTCTCATGTCACTTGTACCATGCTTGGTCCACACCTGACCATGCCTTCCCCCATCCCCATGCAAGGCCTCTGTCCTGGGGGTCACCTGGCCTCTGTGAAGCTCTGCAGTCCCTGAACCTGAACCCATCCCCTCACAATGGATGTAATGTATTTGTGTTTCTGGGCTCACTTTTCAGTTTGAAAGATGGTAAAATGCCCACGTCCAAGGCACACAGTTCAGCGCATTCTGTGGTTGTGGTCTTGACGACACATCCCTTCCTGTCCTCCCTGGGCTGCCTGGCCTCTTGGTCATTTTGGAGACACTGCAGGCACTAGGGTTCAAGGGATGTGGACCAGTGGTCCCTTGCCTTCCTCACTCCTGCAGTGAGTGATTCTGAGGCTGGTGGGCCTATCATAAATCACTCACCGCTGACTTGGTGGTGGTGGCAGATGCCTGCAGGGACAATAGGAGAAGCCTGGTCCAGAGAAACAAGGAAGCCAGTCTATCCCCCAGGCTACCTGCTTTGCGGGGTGACACCCTGACATAGTTGCCATGATCCTCCATTTTTCCTCAGGGCTGGGCATGGCCAGTGTTTCTAAATTGTAGCCAAAATTTAATCCAATCACATTACACAAAATGCCCAGCCTTTAACAAGAGTGAATAATGGCCTTATTTCTCATCTTCTCCAGAATTTCTCTGGTTCCCGAGGTGATCTGTGGAAACCAAAGTCTTTCTCGAATGGTTGGTATAGATGTCAGGTCACATATGCCTATCCTTCTCACAGTCCTCAGGGGACACTGAGGACCCCACAAACCTGTCCTCAGGGGAAGGTGTCTTGTTCCCATCTAGCATCCACAGCCTTCACCTGATACAACCTTGGCATTCAGCCAAAACTGCTCTACTCTGAGGCTATCACACACAGAGGCTTGCCACACACTTACAGCATGTCTACACCATGGACCTCACTGTCCTGTGCTGCCCTGGATATAGTAATCCTGTCTAATACCGCTTCCCTCAGGCCTGACAGGGTCTCCTATGGACCACTCTGCCTTTTGCAGCCCTGGACCTATGCAGATCTGTCTTTTGAGTGCTTTGGAGGGATGCCTCTCCAGCAGCCTTTCCATGCTTCCAATGGGATCAGAGTTCCCAGGTCTTCTCTCCCTCCCTATGGAGCGGAGAGCCATACTCCAGCTCTCTGCATCAGAGTCTGGCTCTCCCTAGTGTTATGTCTCTGCCAGTGTCATAGCTCTGCGTTGCTTCCATCCCCAAGGTCCTAGCTGCTCAGAGAAATGGGGAAAACAGCTCTGGAAACCATGTTCAGGAACATAGGAGCCAGAGGCCTTGGCCCTGGCCATTGTTTTCCTAGCAAACTTGGCCGTTGCTATTTAACTCATCACAGTTTGGCCTCCAGCCCTTGCTGAAAAGGCTGCCTGGAGACCCAGGCACATTGCCAGAGTGGCCTGGCCAGCAGAGCAGTCTTGCTTTCCCTACACCCCTTCCCCTTCCCCAGCATCATGTGGAGGACAGCAGTGTTGTCTTCTGATTTCTCTGCAGCAGCCAGGCTGGGAGATACTGGATTCCTGTTGCCCACAGCAACTGCTGTTTGGAGTAAATTGTGTCCTGAACTTCAGGCTGCCTGGATGGTAGCATCCCACACTGCAACTGTGTTGATGTCCCCTTTCTTCTCTCGGATCCTGGGTGAATACTTCGAGTGGGCTCTGCCAGTTTGAAGGGGAAGGAAATTGCTATGTGTCTCACGGGGCCAGTGGGCCAGATGTTGGCTGAAAACAACCTTATACACCAGAGCCACAGAGCCAGGCCGAGTAAATGCCGTGGGTGGGAAGGATGGCACCCAGGCCGCCTCACATGGAGCTCAAGCTCTGCCTGAGAATAGATTCTCACCTGAGCACCCCACGTTTTTGTTTTTGTTTGTTTGTTTGTTTGCAGAACTGGGGCTTGAACTCAGGCTCTTGCGCTTATTCTACTGAGCCATCTCCTTGGCCCCTCCCCATGGCTTTAATGTGCCCAGGTTTGCCACTAACAGAGAAAAGCTCTGAAGAGGAATCAGAGACCCACATAAGCTGGGCTGCACCCTGGGGCCATCAAGATCCAGGCACCTGGTCCTCGGTTTCCTGAGTGATTTTGTTTTCCTGACACCCCTGATGTCCCTGTGCCTTCATAGTAGAGCGACACTGGGGAATCCCAAGGACAGTCCCAGTGGGAAGTCTGGGTTCTTCAGCCACTGCAGGAAAGATAGGATCCCAAATGCGACTGACCTGAGAGTGTAGATCAGCTTGGGGGGTGGGTGAGGTCTGTCAACCCCTTCCCCAGAATGGTGGACCCAAAGATACCACAGACCCAGGACTTCACCCTCCTCAGCCTGTACCCAGGCCTGGGTACCCTTGCCCCCTATACTTGTGAGAGAGACCACAGTTCAAAGAGACACTGCCCTGCGCTCAGCTGGCTCCTCACTTTCCGGGCAGCACCTGTGCTGGGGAATCAGTTCCCTCCATGCTGTGCCTTTGTGGGTCACCAGTGGGGCTGAGTGTGCAGAGTGGGGCAGGGTAGGCCGGTGGGTATGAGGTCACTGTGTAGAATTTATCAGAGTTCCAGGGACCCTGTGCTCACCCTCCGGTCACAGGAACCTATACCTGGACAAGAAGAGGGAGGGACCAAGGGACAAGTCTCGCTGGAGGTCCACAGTGGGTAGGCAGCTCTAGGGCTTCCTGCCGGCACTGGGGCCACAGGCTGTGGACCTGGGGAGGAGGCCAAGGTCACTTCTCTGGGTCACAGGTCAACACAGATGTTGGTCCTGGAGGAGTCCATGGGCACATGGTGCAGATCCTAGGATGGGTATTTCTGGACTATGACATAAGCGTCTAGGGGCACAGGTGGCCTAGGGCATGCATGACTCAGGCTGAGAAACAGACTTCCTCCCACTCTAGCCCCATGAGATCACATTCCTAGTTATTTAGGACACTGTCCCAACCCCTGTAAAGCAGAGGCCACACCCAGCCTTGAGCAGGAGGCAGGCACTGCGGGCATGGTACAGGGCAGAGCCACAGGCTCATCTGCACCACCACCTACCAGATGGGGCTGCCCCTTGAATCTGCATTCTTGCTCCTGGGTTCTTGGCTGCTCAGTCTGAGGAGGACCCAAGAGGCAGCATGGGGAGATAGGGAAGATTACAAGGAAGGTTCTGAGAAAGATCTGGCCTTCCTGGGCCTGTCCTTCTTGTGGGTTCCCCGTGCTCCTCCCTATGCCTGTCCCCAAGGGAAACTGGCCTTCAGCCTGCAGTTACACTCTAGTATGGGGCTGGGGAAGTAAATTCACACCCTGGGGGTTGGAGAGGGGCCTCCACCTCCATCTGTCCAGGGGCCTACCTCACAAGCCCCAGCAGCCTCAGTCTAATTAAAGCCACAGATGAAGGTCTGTGGATGGACAGGTGTGACTGTCGCTCCCAAGAGCAAAGGATGGTAGCAGGAATAGACAACTATGGATGGGGTCAGGGGTATCCCTGACCTGGGGACAGTAAACAGCCTGTGCATAAGGCTATGGGGTCCTTAGGAGAAGAGGACAGGGCTAGGGCAGGACCCATGGGTAGCGGACTGGGCCTTTGGATGGGGGAGACAATAATTTGATTGCAGACAAAACAGTTGGCTGGGAAACAGGGTCCTTCGCTGAGGGGCAGGGCTCTTGGCTGGAGACAGTGTCCATGAATGAAAGGCAGGGCCTTGTGTGTGGGACAGGGCCTTCATTGGTAACAATGCAAGATTGGTGGATAAGAGGACACAGAACCTGATAAAATTTGTCCTCAGATGGGCTTCCCATCCAGCCTTGGGCCCTGAGGGTTCCCTCAGGAGTGATGGAGGCCCACTGTGGCTGCCGTGCAGGGTGGGTCCTTTATGTGCTGAGTTGGCAATGGAGACTCCAGCTGTCATGGGGATAGTGTAGCTCAGGGGACAGAAATGTCCCTGGTGCCCACAATCCCTGAGCATGGTGCCTGCCTTCCTGCCTGCAGGCTGCAGGATTCTGTCATCCATAACATGGGTTGTCCGTCGCTGTGGACACCACAGCCTGTCAGAACCAACATCCGAGGACCCCCCTGGGGTGTCTGACTTCTCTCCCCCACAAGACCCTACTCAGGGAGGTTGGAGCCAACACTGTATGACCACAGCTGAGACTAGCCTGCACAGTGGAGAGAGAGGCCCTGCGGTCACCCTCTTCCTGGCCCACATATCTGATTGGTGATGCTGACACCTCTGGGGGAAAGTACACTCAGCCTGCAGGGCATCCTGAGTGGCTTCTGCTGTGCCTGTCCTCCCAGGACCCTGTGTCCACCCTGGTCACTGCTGGGTGGAAGTCACACAGGAATTCCCCCAGGTCGCACCCAGCCGAGGGCCAGAGGACCCAGGCCAGCTGGAGGTTGGGTCTGTGTCCATGGCTGTGATGCTCACCCACCCCCAGCTGCAGCTTGTAGGTATCACCGTGTCTGGTTGCAATCAAAGCCATGGTGCGTTCACATTCCAGTCTGTCTTTACTGAGGGATGGCTGAGGGTTAAAGTCTGTGAATGGTGAAAGCTAGGCTGCTTCCATCTTGGCCAGTTCCTAGGACTGAAAACAGAGAGGTTTCAGGGTGTACAGCCACTTGGGGCACTGTTGACTAGTCTGGTGCCACTGCTTCACTGGACCAGAAGGCCTGTCACCAACTAGTGGCAGCCCTGAGCCAAGCCCCCAGCCCTTCCACCTCACCCGCCAGCATCTTTGTTGCCCAAGGAGAAGCCACGGTTTCTCGCCTCCACTGTGGAGGGACATGGGGACTGACTAGCAGGGGTGAGAAATGATTAAAATGGAAAGAGGTGATGAGGGAGGGCCATCCCATCCCAGGTCATCTCAGCAGTGCTGCCAAGGAGCCACTGACACCAGGCATCAGGGTCACTTCCTGGTGACTTAGCTAATGTTTATGAATAGTGGACCAATCAAGATCTGACTGCTGTCTAGCAGACTGGTTGGAGGCCCTGTGGCCTCCAACTACCCATGGAGGATGTCAGGGAAATCACTGTGATAAACTGGAAACTCATAAATGTGAGACACTCAGGCTCAGTGAGCTGTTTTGCAAAATCCACCTTCACTCAACTGCTTAATCTGAGTGAAGGAATGCATGAAAATCTAACAGGGTGGGCAGGTATAGCTGGCACCATTAAGCTGGTGGTCTCCACCATGCTGTGGCCCTGGAGCCATGCCAAGGCCATCATCGTAGCTA
>PVKA01051798.1:0-12000 GCA_004027165.1 Ctenomys sociabilis | reverse complement strand
CATGCACTCTGAGTGGAGCTTGCAGAAGTGACTGGCCCCTGAGTGTGTAGTACTAACCTAGTCTACTGGTCAGCTCCTTGCAATTATGGGTGTGGCCGGTGGGCTTGTTGAAAAGGGAAGAGGTACCTGGGCGTGGTTGGCTTGCAGCCTGGAAGGACTGAAAAGAGAGGGAGGAAGGAAGTCTTGCTGCTTCCTGCCCGCCAGGCCACTCTGCTCTGTCGTGGCTGCCTCAGAGCCAGCCAGCTGTGGCCTGAAACCTTCGACTGTGAGCCAAAATAAATCTCTGGACCTTTACTTGTGAGCGTTCGTTAGTTTTGTTTTGTTTTTCCGGTACAGGTGATTGAACTCAGGATCTTGCGCTTGCCAGGCAAGCACTAATTCTACTGAGCTATCTCCCCAGTCCTCTGTTGGGTATTTTGTCCTAGAAATAGAAAGAGTAATTAAGACAACAGTAAAAAAGGTAAATGCATACAAGGGGCACTCAAGAGTCGGGTCCTTAAATGCTGCAATGCTCAGAGAGTGAATCAGAATAGGACTAAAATTTCTGTTAAAGCTCGTGCTCAGAAGAGAAAAGTTATAACTATCAAGGAGAAAAAATTTAATCACATATTAAATAAGTTGTACCCTTAAATAATTTAAATAATACAATTCCTGAAAAAGTACTTATCAATATGTCAATAAAATAAATGCAAATAATAATAAACCATCATAAATTTAATATTCATTAGATAATAAAAATAATATACATTTTAACAGTAAAGTACTAAATAAAGCTTTGAAACTAGTATTAAAAATGTGTTTTGATACAGGAAACCCCCAAATGACACAGGGAGAAGAACTGATCTCCCAACCTAAAAGGTACCTGACGGGCTGGGGAGATGGCTCAGTGGAATAAGCACTTCCCTGGCAAGTGCAAGGACCTGAGTTCAATCCTCTGTTCTGCCAAAAAAAAAAAAAAAAGTTACCTGGGATGAGTTTGTGTTCCCTAAAGCTGAAGAATGAATTTTAAGAACAAATGGAGATTATGAACAGAATATATTTATTGATGGAAAGAAAGCTCCTGTCTGAGAGTGGGAAAGGAGGGGGACTGAGCGGGTTGTCCCTGAGAAGCTGTTTCTTCCAGGGACTTCTATAAAGTAAAACCTATAGATCTAAGGTGGTAGAGAACATGGGAACTCGCTTAGGTGGGTATGAGGTGGGACAAAACTATGGTCAACCAATGAGAGTACAAATTGATTAAATCCAGTACCAAATGGGGGAGCGAGTCTTGTAGCAAGTGGGTATGAATAGGGACTGGGTCTCTTCCTGTTGGGGGGTTGGGTTAGTAACTCATTTGGGCTCTTTCAAGGTGATTGATACCTATTTGGAATATCAATCCCTGACATCCTCTCTAGGGATGTATGTAGCTGTGTTTCCTCTTGTCTTGGTCTTGAGGTATGGCCCATAAAGGACTGTCTCTTCCAAGTTGCAAAGCATCTTGTCTTCCATATTGTCTCCTTGAGGGCCTGGCCCTGTCTGACTGCCTATAATATTTCTATCTAATTCAGCTATCTATAACATTTTCATTGCCACTGAGGTTTATGGATCACTTATCATAACACATTTTCCAAGAAAATGAGAAAATTTACAAATCAAGGTGTTATTATTGGCAATCATTTACAATTATTACAGTGAATTGACTAAACATTCCATATTTCCCATTCTGTACTTTAGGAAACCCTTATGCTATGCTAAGATTACTCAGAAAATTGAGCCTATTAAATTTTATTTGAAAAATATACATTTTACTTACTTCAAGTGTAAAGTTCCTTATAATTTAATAATTTGGTGAAAATATCTAAGTTAGTTCAAAGTTTTATAGGTTTTTTTAATTAAAAATATTTATTTGAAAATGTCACTGAGTTCTATACAGATAGTATAGCATAATGCTGTGAAGACTGTCTAAAACTATACTTTGAGGTTTTCAGAGAAGAGAAACCACGTGATAGGTAAGCTTCTGCGTCTCATTTATTTCACTTCACAATATGGTCTCAAGGAGCTGGGGAGATAGCTTGGTGGTCTAAGCACCTACTTGACAAGCCCAAGGACCTGGGTTCAATCCCTTGCACCACATTCCCTGCCAGCCTGGAACCCTGGGAGTGCAATGCTGGGTACTAAAATTGGGCATGGTGACGCAGGCCTGTAATCTCAGCGCTGGGGAGGCTGAGACTGGTGGATTGCTACCAGCTGTGTAGCAAGATCCTGTACCAAATAAAAAAGATGCATATTACAGTCTCAAGGAAAATTTATTTTCCCATAAATGTCTCAAGCTTACCTTTGTTTATGGCAGAGTAGTATTCCATTGAGCTTAATATCACATTTTCTTTATGCAGTATCACTATTTATTTATAAAAACAAATGACAAAATAAAAAGGGCACTTGAGTCGGCTTTTGCGGCTGAGACAAAGGTGATAGATAAGCAGCTTACCAGGAAGAAATGCTTCTTTTGGTTTGTGGTTCCACAGGTTTCAGCCCATGGGCACGTAAGCAACTTCTAAGGTCTTATTATGCCAATCAGTTTTCTGTTAAGGCTGTTCTGTTGGCTCCTCTGAATTGCTCTGCTGTAAATGTGGGTATGAATGTGTCACTGTAATATGATTGACTCTTTTGAGAAGGTAAATTCTTGCCAAACATCTTTAAATTTCCAGGTGTATTATTTTGACACTAAGAGTCCATATATGTTTAATTATCACTGAATGATCCAATAAAATTGGTGCTGCTCTTATTATTTGCTTGTTGGGCTTTTTCCTCTTTAAAATAAAATTATCCTGTTTCACCAAAAAAAAAAAAAAAAAAAAAAGAAAGAAAGAAAAAAAAGAAATTGATTCATCGGAAACTGTATGAGTCTGGAGATCCTCATGTTGCACAAAATAGGCCCAACTCAGGAATGTAGGTGCAGTGCGTTCTCCCTAACAGGAGGAGTCATAAGAATGTCACAAGCAAGTAGAAGAGAGACGGTTATTCGACAAGCGCAGGGGGATGTGGACACAGAGCAGAGAGGTGCCATGTGCTCACTAGGGAGGATGTATATGACCACAATATTTGCACTGAAACCCCTCAAAAAGGCCAAGCTAGATGAGGTGGTCAAGTGAAGGGAGCTGGTGGCAGCGTGAAAATGGTCAGAGCATGTTGTGTGCCCGCGTGATCTGCCAGGATGAAACCACCAAGTTGCACAGCCAGCACGAAAGAGGCAGGGCAAAGAAAAGCTCTCTGTCTCAGTTACTTTTCTTGTTCATGAGACAGAATACCTGGTGCCCAGAGTTACAGGAGGAAAGGGTTATCAAGTTCACAGTGCGTAACCAGCAGGCTCCAATGCTGGCTGGGTGGCAGCCCGGCGTCACAGAAAAGAGTCCATGCGTGGCAGGCAGAGGGTCGGAAAGCAACATGGGGCCTAAACAGCGTCTGTCTGCCTCTTTTATGCCCTCTGGCTGCAGGTGTCAGGGCAGTGGCAAGCAGATCAGGGGACTGATTTAGCAAGCACAGACTTTAATCATAACATTGCACGGTGAATCTATCACCCACTCTAGACCCAGCCCCTGTAAAAAAGCCCCACCTACGACTAAATGAAGCTTTGGGGGGCCATCTAAACAAACCAGGCTGAGGAGATAGTTCAACTGTCTAGGCGCCTGCCTGGCAAGCACAAGGACCAGGGCTGCAGCCAGGTGCTGTGTGCCGCGCCTGCCTCCGAAATTGGGTGCAGTGGTGCACGCCTGGAATCCCAGCCCTGGGGAGGATGGGACAGGAGGATCTGTATGAGTCTGAGGTTCATAGTGAGACCCTGTACCAAATACATAAGTTAATAAAAGATTTTAAAAATGATAATAATAACAAAAACAAAGCATAACAGAGAAAAAAATTAGACCATTTCTCAATAAACCTGTGTTAATTTGCCAACATTCAGTGTCACTATTTATAAAAATAAATGACAAAATAAAAGAAGTTGCACATGAGTCAGCTTTTGCTGCAGAGATGAAGTTGCTAAGGAGCATACCATGAAGAAACGCTTCTTCTGGCTTGTGGTTCCACAGGTTTCAGCCCACAGGCCACAGGCTCTGCGGCCTGGGTCTGGTGGTGAGGCAGACATCCTGGCAGGAATGTGTGCAGGATGAAGTCGTTCACCTTGTGGCAGTCAGGAAGGAGGAGGGGGACTTGGGCCACAGTTCCCCCTCAAGGGCATTCCCGCGGTGATCTGACTTCCTCCATGGCCCCTGTTTTGAACCTATTTTGGCTTGCCTAGACCCTCTGTTGATGGGGACATTTAAGATGCATACTGTAACAAAGTGGGAATGCAAATAGCAATTTTTAAAAATGTATTTGGTATAGGATCTACAGGGTCTCACTACACAGATCAGACTTATAGGGCTCCTCCTGTTTTCAGCTTCCCCAGCACCGGGATTACAGGCACAAGCCACCATGCCCAGTCTCTATCACCATCTCAGTGTGCCCCCCCCCCAGGGGGGGGTGGAGCCATTATGGCATGCTGGGAATCGAACCTGGGTCCTTGTACCTGCCAAAGCAGGTGCTTTAATTCCTGAGCTATCTGGTCGGCTGGTAAATAGTAAATTTGAAACATTGGAGAGCTTGCTCTAGAGATAGAACTATATTACGGTTTGTGTCTAGTTGTCCCCCCAAAGCCTCATGCAGTGATGGGGGGCTTCTGGAGTTTGTGGTTGATTCTTGAGCCAGTGCTGGGATTATGGATGGGAGTGTCCTCGGCGGGTATCTGTAGTACAGTGTGAGGGGGGAGAGGCCAGCTGGCTGCCTGCTTGGGCTGCTGCTTCTCCTTTGGCTCTTGGTTTTTTGCTGCCGCCATGCACAGCTGCTGTGAGCTGCTCTGCCTTGGAGCCAGCTGAGTCCGGACTGAAACCTCCACCTACTGTGAGCCGAATAAACCTTTCCTTCCTTCATTTTGGGTGCCTGGTATGCATCCCTGCAAGGAGAAAAGAGTGACTGAGATAAACCATAAATGCAGGTCAAAGGTCCTTCAAGGTTTATGGACCCTACTTAATACTAAATTGCAATAGGATGGCTAAACATCTAGGAAGAAAGTTCTTAGATTTAGTTTTAGTTTGTGATTTACTATAAACAATTTTAAAATTTCAAGAAAAACTTATCAAAAAGAAACATTAACTCAATATAAAACACAAAATAACAAAATTTATAAGTGAAAGCTATTATTGATCAAAATAAATGGAACATCCCTTTTAAAACAGAACTAATTAGTAATTATTTTTAAAAGAAAAACTGCACAAGCATCAAGTGAATTTTACAGAAACATTTTTTGACAAAAATGAGAATTAGCTTTAAAAATTTCCTGAATCAGTGAACTTTAAAGCATAGTCAAAATTTAGTGTTTAAAGTGAGTAGTACTAAAAGTAAATCAGCTAACTAAATATGACACGAGTAAAATAGCTAACAGCTACAAGAAATAGTGGACATGTGCCGTGCCGGCCCCGCCCCTTGGACGCGCTGAGACAGCCACTGAAACTGGGCGTGGTACTGCATACCTGTAATCCCAGCATTTGAGGGCTGAAAACAGGAGGGTCACTACGAGTCCAGTCTGTGTAGTGAGACCCTGTAGACCCTGTACTAAACACATTAAAATAAAGAAATAGTGAAAATATAAAAATCAGTTTCTTAAGGGCTAGCACAATAACCCTCCTTTCTCCACACCAGCTGTGAAAGTTTTCCAAAGATAAGTACAGATTAATTTGTATATTTTTCTTTATATTTTGTATTTTCTTCATTATTTTGTATTATAGCATTGCAATCACTTTTATACAAAGGCCATTTTGTTGTGCAGTGAATCCTCTGAATGTCCACTATTTCTTATGATGAAATTCATTTTGATACACAAGTGGTTTGGATTAAAAGCATGTTTCTAGAATTAATGATGCTCACAAACCAAGATTTACCGTACTGGAAAAATAGTTGTCCTCTTTTTTTTTTTTTTTTTTTTTTTTGTGGAACTGGGGAGTTGAACTCAGGCCCTTGCACTTGCCAGGGAAGCACTTATTCCACTGAGCCATCTCCCAGGCCCTGTCCTCTTTCCTTGTTAGGTAAATTTAAATTTTCATTTAGTGCCTACAACTCTGGTACCTCTACAAAGATGAAAGGAGAAGTTAGAAACCCGTTAGATGCAGTAGAGCATGCTGGTTAGTAGTATTACTATGGAGTGTTTCATTTTCACCTTCTGTATGTGGAGCCACGTGTAAGGATGTAGCCTCTAGGAGCTTCAATTTTATCATTCAAAAAGTCTAGGTAAGGATGGTGCTGTAGTTCAGCTCTGAAATGTTTCCCACAAGCCTCTGATTCCGCGGTGGGGTTTTCAAGGTTGACTGGGCCCTGGAAGTGTTCTACATTTCAATGAATTAATGCAGTGCTGAGTCCGTTGTTGAACGGACCTCTGGGGCGAGGGGACCTGATTGGAACAGGTGGGTCCCTCGGGTCGTGGCCCAAAAGGATGTGCCTTCTTGTCCTCCTCTTCCTGTCTCTTGTGACTGGTGGCCCTGATGCGAGCAGGGTCCCTCCATGCCAGTTCTGCCTAGGAGCTAGCCAACCTGGATTGGATCCCCACCACTGTGAACCAAATTAAACCTCTCCTTTTTAAAGTTGTGGGTGTGATGTATTGTGTCCTAGCACCAAGAAAGCTAACACGAGTGACAACACTGAAGGTCACCACACACCTCATATTAAAGCTCCACTCTTGTCTTCCCCTGCTCTTGAAAATCTGGATGTCTTAGGCCTTCTCTTTTCTCTTGGTTCTACCTAAAGGAATTTCAGTCCTTACTCTGCCGAAGATGGTAGTCTTCCAGCCTCCAGAAGGTTAGGAAACAGAGAAATCAGCTCTGATAAGCTATTAGATTGAGAACAAGCAAAATACTAATTTAACTTCCCTGTTCAATATTCATTATATTATGAAACAATATAATTCTATTGCTTTTTCTTTTTAGCCTGACAAATATTGCATTCATACATTTAGGCTAAAGAATATTGTTGTCTTTTGCAATTTTGCTTAACTTCAGAATCTACACCTATGCTCAGATGCCATAATTTGTTAATCGGATAGTATTTAAATCGAGAAATTTGTTTTATTAAAGTTAAAATAGCTTGTGAGAGAAGCTCAGAAATTACATGTTTCTCTCTTTGTGGACCATAGAATGTATGACGGTTTGGAATTCATTATTATTCAGAAAAAAAGCTATAGAAAGCAATAACATGGCCTGCTTTGCTGTGCTTTCTGCTTTTATTACATGGAGGGCATCATAGAAAAGGTGGATTCAGTGTGTAAGTTTTGATTAACTTTGTTTAATAAAGGGAGATTTTCTAGACACAGCATAAAGTGTATTTAATATCTGACCTTTCACTGTATTTTTGCATAATTTGTGTCAAGGTAAAAAAGTGTGTTTCTTTGCAAGAACTATAGCTTGAGGAGGGGAAGCTTCCTGTGGACCAGGAGCTTAGTCTGGGGCTTTATGAAAGGCAGAAAGCTATCCCGGGTGGCTGACTGGAATCCCTGACAAGGAGGAGTCACCACCTGGAGGCTCAGGAAGACCTACTTGGGCCTAAGTGCATGTTCAGGCAGCTCAGAGAAAGGACTTCTTCCAGCAATGCAGGATTCTGTCTTAAATTTTGTGCCAAAGAGGCAGGTAAAAAAAATAAGCCTGTGTGTATACCTCATCCTACGGAGAATGTGGACAGTTCCTTCTCCTGCTTAAGAAAAATTTTGTAGTCACCATTCGGGAGTAATTTCCCTTTGACTCATCAAGAATATCACTGTGAGCTGAGAGCTGGGGTGTGGCCGGAGGATGATTTGTCTTTGGAGCCAAAAGTTGTTTCTTTTTCTGAGCATGGACCTTTTCTAGGCCTCTTTCCTAGCAGTAGTAATTAAATTAAATTTCAGTTTCCTGCTTTGTATCATTTTTGTTACCTGTACTGCATAAAACTGAGCTACAACAACCCAACCCATACTTTTCTAATGTAAATTTGTACTTTAACATAATAGTAACTAGCTGTGTGTCACAGTGTCTGTGCCTGGGGATATGGAAAGCAATCTTTGTGTTTACCTACTTGTACAAAGAATGGCAAGATGTGTTCGCACGTGCAAAATTGTCAGCCTAGGCTTTTTACCCACAAAACACCCTAACAAATTTTGCATATGTTTACCTAAGCATAACAGGGTAAAATACACCCACACCACTCATCTGTTATATATTTACATAATGCAGTGTGGGTTTGATTCACAGTACCTGCACCTGAGGAAAGCAAAAACCCATCTGGGCATTCATCCACTTGGCAGGTGAATGGCAAGATGTGTATAGAAGCACTAAAGCAGCAACAGGTGAGTTTTACCCATAATGCTCTTTGCTAAACTTGTGTGCATTTGGAATTCATTTAAAATAAAACTTTTATTTCGACTTTTTTGGTGGAACTAGCTCAGCGCAATACAATGATACATGATTAAAGCAGATATGCAAAATTTGGAGGAGGTCAAAAGTGAGTCATCAGACTACTCATGCATAGATGATGAAGATGACTTTGATGTTGACCAGGTGAGTCAAAGTTCCTGTGATGGAGCAAGAATTGAACAGTACAAGAGCCAGGTGTGGTGGTGCACTTCTGTGAACTCTGCATTTGGGAGGCAGGGCAGGAGATCATTGTGAGTTCAGAATCAGCCTGGGCTACCAAGTGAGCTCCAGGCTAGCCTGGGCTGCATAGTGAGACCCTGTCTCAAAAAGACAGACAGAAAGACAGACAGACAGATAGACCAGAAAAAGAGAGAGAGAGAGAGAGAGAGAGAGAGAGAGAGAGAGAGAGAGAGAGAGAGAGAGAGAGAGAGAGAGAGAGAGAAAGAAAGAAAGAAAGAAAGAAAGAAAGAAAGAAAGAAAGAAAGAAAGAAAGAAAGAAAGAAAGAAAAGAAAATTGACCAGTACAGATACAGGGAATGCAGACCTTCTTGATTCAGATGACAAAGAAAATAGCAATGTGAGTACATATTTGACTAGTTGAAATGTTGTGAAATGGCCGTGCAACTAAATAGAGTTATCCAATATTAGAACTAGGCCTAAAAATATAGTAAGGATCTTGGCAGAGGTGATATCTATTGGAAAAAATGCTAATATTGCCATTCAATTTTGGAAATTTCTTATAACAGACAAAATGCTACAAAATATCATCAAATACTAGATGCTGAAATACAAGTAAGACATTTCATATGACCCAATAGTCATTCTCTAAACTATTATGATAGCTCACTAGCTGAACTGAAAACATCCACAGGTGTGCCATCTTAGCATGGCTTCTGCATGGTAATCATAGGAATGTAAAAGGTTTATGGAAAAGCAGTTGTGTGGGCTTGAGGCTTGTAGAATAACAATGACACTGAGATTTGATTTCTACCAAAATTGCCTGACAATTTGTTTAATGACAAAACCACCTGCAAAGAAAGAAAAATAACTGATAATCTGGTTGCTATCCACTCACTGTTTGAGAAATTTATTAAACAATGTATACAGCTTCAGAATACAGGGCTACTGATGAACATTTTGTAGCATTTCATGGCCGGTGGTTAGTGCTTCAGGCAGTCTATGCCAAAAAGCCTTCAAAATTTATGCCCTTGTAGCTGTGAAGACTTACTGTGCTTTCACTTATAAATTTATCCTGGAGCTCAGCCACCCAGTTCTTATTTCATATAGGAATGTCCCAAATGATGTAGTAAATAGACTTGTTGGTCCTAGATCCCAAACTAATTAGAATGAGACACTTGACAATTGGTTAACTAGTTACCAATTGATGTTATATTTGTGAACAGAGCACAAGTTGACTAGCATAAGAACTGCATGAAAGAACAAAGCAGAAATTCCAAATGAAATTGTTGCAATTTAAAAACAGAGAATTATATAGTATAATCTTTGAATTTTAGAAAGATATAACATTGGCCTCATATGTGGCAAAGAAAAGCAAACTGGTATTGCTGATGTCAACATTGAACCATGATGGAAATAGAGACAGGGAAACCCTGACAGAATGAAGCCTGAGGTGAAAACCTTCTACAGCAAAACCAAAGGCAGAACAGAGGTTGTTGATGAATTATGCAGCAACTATGATGTTACTCAAAACACAAAGCATTGGCCCAATGATTGTGTTTTTCCTGATCCTTACCATGTGCAGCATAAACACTTTGATATTTTACAAAGAAAATAACAAGTGCAAGACATAATGGAGATATTAGAGGATTGGCATTAGAGCTCGTAAGAGATCATTTATAGCAGAGGAAAATCCAAATGTTTCTGCCAAAAAAAAGAAAAAAATCATGGAGCACACTGTTGAGCTGTGAACAGGCAGGCACAGCATCACAAAGGCCTATTATGACAACAGGAAACCCAAAAAAGATGTCAACTGTGCCCTTCAAATCAGGACAGGAAAACAAAACACACACGCTACTAGTATGACACTTGTGTATGGGACTTGCAGTGGTTATGTGTGAAACTTCCTTGGGTGTGACAGTTGAAGATTATTTCTGTGGTAGACTTGTTTAATATATGTAGTAGGTCACCTAAGTTTTTATTTCTGATGTTCTTTCAGGTTTTTCAAGTGAACAGCTGGTGTAAAACTGTAGGCCCCTATGCTAAGCACTCATTACATATTTGATATTGTATCAGTATCTCGTTTTTCTGCTATGTGTACACTGCACAATGTAGTAGGAAGCTTCTGACCGAACAGGAAGACAGGAGAGATGACAGGAATGGCCCACCACACAAGAAAGTGCACGTGCTGTCAGTGGCAATGAGGTGTGCGTGTGGAGCGCCTAGCTGTCATGAGTGAAGACTGCCTCGGCTGTGAAACTTGAAGCAAAGGTCATTTATTTACAGAGTTCTATTGGTATCTTCATTGCAGTTCATATAGGGATTTATCCCTAAAGTTACATTTTAGGTTTTGTAAGCAAGTACAAAGTGTTGTGATATGAAAGTGTTGATGCTTACTCTAAATGTACAACACATATTAAGAATTTAATATTTTAATTTTGTAGGTACTTTATATTCCCCTTAACTCCATGGTGTAGAACATAATATGAACCTCCTGACAAGCCAGCAGGACCAGTGAGGCGGCAAGAAGCTAGGTAAGCACAACACATGTGTCACCCATGTAATGATACTTGTGGATGGAAAGTGCTGTTCTTATGTACAGATTGTCATGGGTGAGATAACTGAAGAAAAGATTTTTTGTAGTGTTTTATTGGTATTTTCATTGTAATTCATATAGGAATTTACTTCTGTTGCTATTTTTAAACTTTGTTCATCAAAACACAGTTGATGTTGAAAATTTTAAATTTTTTTGTACTCAATAAATATTTAAAATTCAATACTTTTTAAATATTTTTTTCCCTTTCTGGACTCATCTCATGTAATAAAACTCACAAAATTAAAATTAATAATTCGTCAACAGAAATACCTCAAAGAGTAAATGCGGGTCTTTACACCAACAACACCGTGTCTTTATGACAGAATTGGCAGTATGCCTCATTAAAACGCGCCCCTCCTCTCAACATTTGTATAACTAGTAGGTCCCACAAAATTTGAGTCTTTTCTAAGAAATAACAGAGCCTTTGAATCCCAAAGGAGATGTGCGCCTTTGATGATCCGAGAACTGGGACTGCTCTGCACATTTCCCAAGAGATGGAATAAGTCCAGGGCACATGCTGCGATGAGAGAAATTTAAAAATCTAGAGTAGTCCAAGTGTTTCCAGATAATTTTAAAGTGTAGCACTGAAAGATTGCACTATGGAAAGGCTCTAAAAAACAGCCGGGTGTAGTGGCACAGGCCTGTAATCCCAGCACTTGGGAGGCTGAGGCAGGAGGATTGTTGTGAGTTCGAGACCAGCCTGAGCTACAAAGTGAGCTTAAGGCCAGCCTGAACTGCATAGTGAGACACAAAAAGAAAAAAAAAAAAAAAAAAAAAAAA